>JAQGAO010002534.1:0-19413 GCA_034697705.1 Ommatoiulus sabulosus
AAGATGGCGCCCAAAAACAAAACAAGCAAGACCCTAACCCACACTAGGGTCAAGTGCAAAAACCACAAAGGGGTGACACTAGCGCCACCAATCCTAACCTTGACCAAGATCAGGTGCAAATACAAAAACTGGGCAACAACAACGCCACCCACTGGTGGGAGGAAGCCTTACAAACTAAGACAAGATAAATCCTACCTAGGATAGAAAAACATACAACCCCAACATGAAAATTGACAAAAATGCAAAGAGAGAAGAATAAAATAAACACTTTGCATATGGAGGATCTTCGCGAACATAAAACAAAAGGGTGTCTCAGGCGCTCTCTGCTCCAGTCGTGAAAACCCAACAATACAATTTGGTAACAACAACTTTTCAGGCTTGAGCCATGCTACCCTCAGGATGAGGATAACATAAAGGAGAGGAAAAGAGTGAACCAATCAAATCAAAATGAGAGGCACATGAGTGTACATAGGAACACCCTTCTAGCCTTCTTGCAGCTACATCTTTAAACATTGATGATGGAATTCTCTTTTCCCGTTCATTCCTCCAGGCATCAGGTTTTGATTGATCTCTGGTTACTTCCTCTAAGTCAGTGTTGAATGCAACCTTTAGAGTTTCCAAGAAAATGCTTGCACGACTCCTTAATGCCTTTTCATTTATGTCTGGCTTCTGACGAAGTCAGTCCTGAATTTCTCGCCATGCTTTTTGGACTTATAATTTTGCCTGTCAGCCATATTGCATCGTCTGATGTTTTCTCGTTTGCCTGCGAAGCGTATATAATTAGGATTAGGTCTTTTACCAGTGATTGCAACAATGGGTCTTGCTTGTGGTCCCTTTGCAGGGCTTTGGAAAGTTAGCAATGCAGCACAGGCTCTGCTATTAAATGCGCTTGATTTTGAGAAGTCTACCTTTTTTCCACCTCTGGTCTTGCACAACAAGGAATAAAGTTTTCAGCAGGATTATAAGTAACATTAAAGATAAGTGTCCTAACATCTATCACCAAAACCCTTCTGAGTTGTACTCTTATGTCTTTCAGCATATCGCAGCTGCGCATAGCAGTGTAGATGGCAGTATCTTCTTCATTTTCTTCTTCTGCTTTTGCACAGAAGTTCCCGCATGCTCCATGTCTCCCTAATACATGTAAAGGGCCATTTTCCAATTCAGCAGTAAGGCCTGTCAACAAATCTGCAGTAGGTTGGGCAAAGATGTAAATTTGATGATTGCAAAATGTGGTCCTGGCTCCATTTACCAGTTTTGGGATAATTTTCTTAAGGCCCTGTCTGGCTGCCAGTCTATCTTTGTCTGCATAAATGTGCGTGGCTTGCTGAATTTTTTCCAAGGCTCTCCTATATCTTAGACAAGCATGATTGGCACACTCTACTTTGATGACCTGCTTGCCATATAAAAGATGTTTTCGCACTTTAGTCATGGTGTTGGCATCACCATCACCAATTAGACGAGTGCAACGAAATTTATGCACCTTTTCCAGATAGGTTAAGCCTTCTAAAATTTTAGCACTCTCCATCCCTGTTGATGCTCCGCTCCAGTTCTTTCAGCAATAGTGATCCGTATTTGTACTCCTTTCTCTCTCAATGGCGTTTCATATCATACAGAGTTTGTTCTTAACTCCCATGTATATGACCTTCATCATCTTTGCCTGTGGTGGCTCCTAGTGTGTGGGGATGCTGCTGGTCTCCCTGCCGGGAAATGCGAACTGTGGGGCGAGGAATGCTGCCACTCACTGGGTCTCTAGGAGACAAGTTGAATAAATGGAAGCCTTATGCCCCGACCCTTGGTGCCTGTAGCAGAGTGGAACAGTGGTTGGCTGGCCACCCGGGGCGTGAATATCTGGCCAGGGCCGGTGGTCCTGTGAGGGATCAGTGGCCGTGGCAGCCCGGGATGTGCCAGCAGTGAAGTGGAGAACATAGCGGGACCTTCCTTCCCCGGTGCGTGGTTCCTGGCTAGGGCTGCCTGTGCCTAAAGGGGTGCATTCAACTCAGGCATGTCACCGGAGGGTGAGGATCGTAGTTGGTTATGACTCCATGGGGTGGTTACACCCTAACATTGTCTGGTTTCCCAGCGAGTGAAGGTGTCACTGGCAGGGTTTAAGGCCCATGCGTGGGCCCGGGTGTCCCTGCACGCCAGAGCCTTGGGGTGGTTAAGACCTTACATGCCTGATTGCTCAGCTAAGTCTGTGCAGTGAATTTTGGTCTGGGCGGTCCGTTCCCTCTTACTGGGTTTAGGGGCGCCCACAGGATAACGAGTGGAGTTGCTGGGAGTGCAGGGAATCGCTTGGTTGCCCATTGCCCATCATCACATTTGGTGCCCTACAGCGGCAATGGGATTAAAGATTAAATGGGGGTTGTCCTTTTGAGGGTACTAGGAGTACAGTGCGGTCACTGGTAGGTCATCCCTCCTTGCGCGCCGAGTGGGCTGTTACACATGTAGGGAAACTCACCCACTCGGACCGTGTGCTATGTTGATCCGTAAAGGATCCGAGTATGCCCCTTCACCTTTAGACGTCCATTTCCGGGTCCTCAGTCCGGAGCTTGGCCGTTATCGCGCTTCATTGCGCCAGCTGCCGGTCCTCTTCCCCGATACCGCACGGTGGCGACATGGCACAGGATCTGAGTCGCTGAAATGTAAAGTTGCTGAGTGACTGGGGTGGTCATTGTGAATCTTTGGATAACTTCCATCCTTGTTTGAGCTTAGCTAGTTGAACTTATGGTTTCCTTGATTGGGATCTCTGGTGGGTTTTACAGGGCCAAGGGGTACATAGTGGCCGTTAAGAGATTCCTCTCCCTTGGGTGCCGCTAGTCGGCATGGAGGTGCTCCACGCCGGTTCCGGTGATTTGCACGAGTTTGGGTTGAGTTTAGTGCACCCTGGTGGTGACACTCAAAACCAGATGCGCGATATTTTTAGATTTTAACTTATATATAAGGTAAGCGGTTATCAAGTGTTGCGCCAACAAAAACGCGAGAACGTGACGGCTTGTATGTATCCCGCACTTCTAATCGCTTATACCATCAGATGTCCACCCGAAGTCCACAGCTAGTGGTCCGCGACATTCCATCGTCTGATTCGGCTTCTCCCAACTTTGGGCGTCGTCCCGACATCAATCAAGATTTGGAGGATTTGCTTTTCGATCAAGCTTTGCTCAATGCTTTTAATAGGTATAGCGATGAGTAATTGCGTACTTTTCGGGTGAGCATCTTTCCTTTGTTTCTTTTTTGGATCATGTTCCTATACCCATGTTTTCTAACTATGCCAAAGTTCCCATTTCGTTGCTCACCATATTTTCTAACTATGCCAAAAAACCTGTGCAATTGCTCATTTCTGCATGTTGTTTCTTTTTATTTTTAGTTTATTTTTGCTATAGTTCTATGAGGAGTTCTTATACCACATCCTCTATGCTCTTTATTTTTTGTTATCAGATACTCTTCACTATTTAAACTTTACTCTTAGTCTCTGATCCTCCGTTTGGAGGAGTTAGCGACGTATCTAACATTTTTGCACTTTATTATGATTATACAGAGTGTTTTTGAACTCATGGTGCCAACTCAAACTGGTGTTAGAGTTAACTAAGGTAAACATTTTTCACCATAGAACCCTGGGTCCAAAGGTTACATAGTACAAATGTTACAAGGCTAATAAGACAGCCCCAAGTACAGTAGCAGAACAAGATACTGTTTCGGGTGTGCAACGATAAGCTGAAGATATGTCTGTTTCAATCACCAGGTTGGTTCATAACTTATTCTGCCATTCAGACAAAATGCAGTTCTACTCGCAAGGAGCCACAAACTCTTACAAAAGTTAATATCCTTGTGTGCATGAAGTTTTTATTATGATGCCTGCTGTTTTCCTTAATGTCTAGTTTGAGAGGGTGTTATACAGATGTAGTCGCTAATACTGTAGAATACAGTATTTTCAGGTTTGTATAATTAAGAAGATTGTTTTTATACTTATGGATGGTCCGTATTATACACCGAAGCAGAAGATAATCCAAATCCGGTACCGGCACAGGAATAATTACAAGGTGAGTAGAGATTATATGAGATATATTATATTTGTTAACTAAGGAATAAATCCTGTTACAAGTATAAAATTAGTAATCGGTTTGAAGAAATAGAATTCTTATAACAGCATATCAATGAGCACTGGCACTGATGAGAATTCAGTTACATAGTGTCTGGGTTTTGTTAACAACAAGCCCCTTATATGTTGGCCAAAAAGGCAACTCCCCCAGAGTATGTTCTCTGCCAATGGTATGGCTGTAGGGGAAACGTAAACAGGGTAGCTATGCTACACCGCATTTAGGCTGTGTAGCAAGTCCAGTGCCACTAATAGCCTGCCTACTATTATGCTACAAGTAGGGTAAATATGCAGCGACAAAGCCAAAAATGGGTTTTCCAGCAAAGGAAAAATACTGGGAAACCCTGGAATATGGAATATGTCAGGGAAGTCAGGGGAAAAATGGTGGTCTGGAAAGTCAGGGAAATGTCACTGAAATTTTCCCATTGTACGAATTATTTTAATAACATTTCATTGTTCTTCAGATGATGAACATTCCCCTACTGAGAAAATGAACACTGGAGACAAGACAGTAGGAAGACAACTGCAGGGGATCTTCTACTGAGTCTACCTTCTAGAAAGTTTTCGCATGTCCAATGACTCATTTACTCTACAAGAAATTGCTTAAACCCTTGTATGGTTGAGTAGTTTCCCATACCAGTGATGCTTTACTATCTACAAGTCTGGGGGAGGGTGCAACAGCCTTACCTGGCTGCTGTAGTGCGCACACCTGATGCTCTGATATTTAAAGCATTGGTTGAGTAAATGCCATTGGTTGTGGAACCCTTAACAATCTACTGATCTGAATTTTCCCCAGAATTTTAGTGCTGTTCCTCCTATGCAGATGAACCATACAGTGGAGATTATTTCAGCCAATTTCCTCTGTTCCGACAATTTAGATGCACATCCAAATACCATACCTCCTGGACCTGTACTTCAATAGACATCACTATTGGTCGACACCCTGGGTCTACTGTGCCTCAACAACCTTCATTATGGGGTCAATACACAAGGACCAGTGCTGCTTTTGATACTCAGCCTCCTCCCATGCTGGGATTGATCCCACCTACTGGCATACCTGCCTGTAATATTGCATTTTTTAATTCTGCATCAGATCCCATTTGTTTTCATTTTGCACTGAAGCCTACCATCTACTTATTTCTTGCTGTGTATCATTATTTAAACTTGGTAATTATTGTTTTCCATTTCTTTTTTAACTTCTTGCTTTTTCTGTACATATATTCCATACATCCCTTTTTATTTTTCTTATAACTTGTATTGTTTGGTCTCATTGTCATGGCATCATTACCACCCTTGCTTGCTGATACATGTTAATAAAGATTCTCAATAGCGTGGCTTTATCTAGCATCCCATCTTACATACTTTCTGGTTCAGTTTTTTTAACTACAAAATAATTTTCTTCATTGTTTTCTAATCCTTGAAATCTATTAGATTTATTCAATTCATGATACTCCCCTTATCATTTTTTTACAAACATTCTGCTACTTAAAGCCTGACCACTGGTTAACTATTCACTACCTTCTATTGTCTCAATTTTCTGCCATTTTGACTTACTTGTTTCCCTGTTATCCACATCTATTTTTCATTATTAAATTTTATCTTCCTAAATTTCTCTTTCATTTTTCGATCTATTAATCTAGATTATACTTTCAATTCAGTTTTGATTGTGGATTTTTAATTTCATAATCCCTACTCACACAACCTTTTACCATTTAAGGGTAAGAGATACTTCATTTGCTGAATTTGGTAACTTTTGCAGGTTAACTCCTTATTTATGTTTTTTGTTCTGAACTCTTTTTTTTTTCTTTTTCCACAATAATGATATTTTTTTCTTGTAAATTGTGCTTTACATTGAATTTTTTTATCTAATTTATTATAATTTTCATTTTTGTACTTTAATTTCAATATTTGTTCTCCTTCCAATTGATTCGCCCTAATCACATCCCATTTGAATTTTCTGCTGGCCTTGCATCCTATTGCTCCTTCCAGACATCACGAATGCGGCCAGCAAACTATTAATGCCTTTCCTTATTACTATTTCTTACCATTACCTTTCTGTATTAGTTCCTTACTATTCGAATATTATACTGTGGTCTCAACTTTTCTAGCCAAGTGATTTTCATCTTATCTTGCGCTTTTTTTAATTTACTGCACCATTCTCTGCTTTACGTCCCGACCTTGCATCAAGGCTACTGCTGTCTAATAAGTGTCTTCTGTGGGAGGCTTGTGTTCCTACAACCCTGTCATCTTTTCCGGTAGTTGTCTTGTTCTTTTTAATCTTTCTATGGTGTCAGTTTTTTCCTTTTCCACAGGATTATTTCTTAATAATGCTGTGGAGGCAGCCTTGTTGCAGTTTTGTAAGGTTACAATAAAACATTTCTTATTTGAAAAAGTGCAACCCTTTTTCCTTGTCTTACTTTTAAACAGGTGACTTATTTAGATTTAAAATTATAATGTCTCATCTTTGGACGCTTTAAAAGGCACGGGTTTCGTGTTAATTTGCAGTTATGCCAAATTTATGAACTTTTACAATAATTAATCGAAAATATAACTGCGCCACTTGTAATATTTGCGATCTAAACTTTAAATGACCTTCCAAAAAGAAATCAAAGTTTTCAGCCGCTTTTTTCTTATAAATTCTTATCCTCTGTTGTAAAGCTCATAATGTGGGGTCGATTTCGCTACTGAATCAATAACAAATACCGTGCACTACACGTAAAGGTTTTGTTTGAAATTTGATAGTTTGACATGTTATGATACTGGGTGGGATTTTAATTTAAATTTAAAACAAATTGTAGTTTATTATATGTAGGCCTATACACTAGGAAAAAAATTATTGTTATTAAGTTTTAAGGAAATGGTTATCTCCCCCCCTTAAAAGTATATAATTCGTCTGCCATTCTGTAATCATAATTAAATTAATAAAACTTATATATACGCCATTGTTCTAACATCAAACACGTCACGTTCTATAAATCGAACGTGTCACGACATCCCATTTTATTTTGGATGCATTTTGAGTTGATTTTCTTTAAAATATACTGTAAAAGGAAGATTATGTAGATTATATTTAAAACGGATAGACTAAGGTAGACAAGTGTTATTTCGAGATAAAGGCAGCAACACAACAATTAGCATTATGTGCAATTGTGTTTGCATAATTTTAAATTTCAATGAAATTATTCAACCACAATTGCATAAGTTTTTATTATTTTGAGCCTAAGGGTAGAATCCTATAATAATTATAATTATATAATTGGGCACATGTATTTCAATTCTTTACCCTGCAGTCAGTAGATTGGCTCATCACCTTAAATCAACCAGTGGGTCGACTTGGAAGATCGGCTCTATCAGTCCAGAATTACGTGTTTGATATTCAATATATCCCAGGTAAGCTCAATGTGGTAGCAGATCTACTGTCCAGATCTCTGGGAACTGAGAATGAAACGGTTGTGGTGATACATCAGTTCTTAACTGATGAGCAGCCCATCACTAACAAGGATTTCAGGGCAGCTCAAGTAGATGATCCTCAATGTGCTGCAATTATGGAAGCATTGGAATCACCAGCCGACTACTCAGCGGCAGAAGCACGCACCTTTCTGGGCAGAGGTTACGTGGTATTCGATATCTTGTATAGCTTCTTATGAAGGGTCCCGGGCAAATGGTCCCTGGCGAAAGATCGCCGGACAATTGGTAAACGGACATAAGGTCGCAAGATTGTGCTGACGATCTTCATGTTTGACGGTCTTATTGCTAGACGACCTTTTTAACATGTGACCATGTAAACTAGCGACATTTTTGTCTTGCGACCTTTTTACGGCCTTCATTTATCCGGCGGTCTTTCGCCGGCGATCTTTTGTCCGCATCCCCTTCCTACCTGATAGCACCGCAGATGGACCACGGTTGGTCATTCCCATCTCTTTGCAGGAGAGGGTCATCAAGTGGAATCATTCCACTGTAAAAGCTGGACACCAAGGAGTAAATGGTACTCACTCTCGAATTATCCAAAAATACTTTTGGAATAATATGAGGAAGTCGATCATGAAATATGTGAAATCCTGCGCCGAATGTGCCTGGTACAAGCCAGAAAATCAGGGACACGTAGCCCAGTACACTAGCCCACCTATCGCTGGCAAATTCGATGACATCAGTGTGGATATCGTGGGACCTATTACAACATCCACCAGCGGTTCCAACAATATTCTGTCCATAATGGACATCACATCTGGTTGGCGAGAATTATTCCCCATACCAGTCTCTAGAGCAGACACCATATCGAAGATAATTAATAATGAGATATGTCTCAGATATGGAACACCTAGAACGGTCCGTTGTGACAACGGACCTCAATTTCTAGCCACCATCATGCAGCAAACAGCTGACATGATGGGATTAAGATTGGACAAAGTGGCTGTATTTCACTCCCAGGCCAACCCGGTGGCCTGGATATCAAGTCCAGGTTGGCTATTGCGGTAGCAGAAAATCACTCCTCTTGGGAAGATTTCCCATCTTCAGTGAGATGGGCATGCAACACTGCTACATCTCAGTCATCAGGATATTGCCTGTTTGCTCTTACATTCGCTAGAATACCTCGTGCCCCACAGGACAACATCCTGGCATTCCACCAAATGAGCCTCGGTCAGGATTTCCTGACCACCAGTCTCACTGAGTTTTTTAAACAAGTTTCAGCAACCCTGTTGAATGCTGTTGGAAACTTAGAACGAAATCAGGAGGCAAGGAGACATGAACACAACACTCTAGCCAATTGTCCTTCTTTTTCGGTTGGAGACAAGGTATTGGTGAATTCAAATCCCATAAGTTCCAAGAACAAGGGCTACTCCGCCAAGTTAGCACCCAAGAAGGATGGTACATTTACCATCATAATGAGAATATTTCCAAACACCTATGAGGTGTGGGATACCAACAGGAATCAAGTATTGGGATTCTATGACGCCAAAAACCTATACACTTTCCTGACCGGAGACGATGATTCAACATAAGAACCACGTCCGGTTATCACAAAAAACCCTAAAGGGAGACCTAGACTTAAGCCTTTAGAATTGCCTCACCCCTATGGAAAGTTATTACATACCAAAGTCAAGAGAAATGCTCCAGGAAAATCAAGGCTGAAACAGTTAGCAGAAACTCTTCCTAAATTAATGATATCAGTACCTGAAACTAAAGAATATATTAAACCTGAAAACATGAAAACAGTTACTTTTGCTGAAAACAGGGAAAACCGTGATGATATTACACAGGTTGATCAACTTACACTTCCTATCAAAACATACTCACCTAAAATCGGCAAAACAGCTGATCCTTCTGCAACAGCTGATGAATTTACGTTTCCCATGGCGCCATCTAGTGGCGCATACAGTAAACCATGCGAACAAGAAGCAATGACGTCATGCGCCTCGAAGGGATGTCCAGGAAGTTCGTTCGCCTCTTCTCAGAAACAGGGCCATTCACAAAGTCTGTCCGCATCTGGAATAAAAATAAACAATGATGACAGGCGCGATTACAAGGACTATTGCACCGACATATTATTCTCCGAGTCCACTCTAGATGCAGTAACTCCTATAATCACAGTAAATAATAAGGGACGTCCAATAAAATGCCCAGCACGGTTCTGTGCAGCTATCACTACTGATATGCGAACATCCATTATTACTTGTCTGACAAAACATCACCCAGTTGACTTTTGTCGTTTTGTTAGATTTTGTTATACATTTCTACAACAACACGGAATAATCAATCAAGTTGCAATTATTGCTGTAGCCAGAAAAATGGCACTAAACCATTTCTCTGAAATGAATTTTTTGGATGAAGATTTGGGATTTAATCCTGAGCATGCCTTCCAGACAGTTGCCTGGAAGGCAGCAAAAGCTGCTTACCTCTTTAGAAAATACGATCTTCCAAGACATTTGTTACCTAACATAGCAAATATTCTCACTTCCCCAATGTTTACTGGTGGAGCCACTTCCAGTGACCGCCACCTGCTGGCATGCTATTTAGGGTGGGGGTCAGTTGCATGACTCAAAAGGTTTTTTTTCGGACATATGGTGGGGGACAGAGGAAGCAAACCCAGACTGGTCTTGAAACAATTTCTAAAGTTCGACTTGCAACTCTTGACCAGAAGCAATAAAAATTTATCGCTTTCGGACTGTAAACAATTTAGGCACGCTCTCAGTACTGTGAGAAGGGTTTTCCAACCGGTTTTCACGGTTGTTAATGACAGGACACTCAGAAATACAGAAAAAAATCGTCCACATGTCAGTCGTTTTAAGTCCACTGTAAGATACAGTTCAGTGTTTAAAAAATTCACGAGAAGTTTAGGCCGATCAAACAAAGAAAAAGGGTATCTATCTCTGTTGAATTTGGATTTTCAAGTGAGTTTTTCGATCAAAACTATGAGGCAACTGTTCCAAGATTTCGTTATGTTTTATGATGCAATCGTTTATAACCAAAAGAGATTTGTTTTTAGCATGCAATCACCGAATTCCGTTCCTTTAAGTTCAGTTTCCAGTGCCTCGTATATGGACCTTAACACTCGATCTGGGACGCCCAACTGTATTCCGACACCAATTTCTCCCCAAATACCTGCATTCCATGGATTCTATCCTCCGAATTCCAGCTATAATCCATGGCAATTTGCTGTTGCCAATTATTCCCCGTGGTACTAGGCAAATTATCACGTAAATTCTTGGCAAACCCCTACGGCCTATGCGATTATGGCTGCCAAGCTGTCCACTATGTTCTTGTTGCAGGATTATGGTCATCTATTTCATGGAAATCAACTACGGAATATACCAATTTATTCCCCACATATTCCTCCTCCTGGATATCCGTTTCACACTAATATTCACGCACAGGCACTACAAAAACCAAGGGAAACTGCTCCATCGTCGTTTGCACCAGGCAGCGGCCATTTGCCACAAAGGAACAACACATGGCAAAATGACGGTGGCCCCGAATTTGCATATCATGCAAATCCGGCCCCAGCGCATTTTGCTGTGCCTTCAGCACCACCTATTGCCCAGCTGCTCACGCAGCAGCTAGCAGACGCCACCCGCAGCCCAATTCAAGATGGCGCCTCGGTGGACGAAGGACGTGCGACCGCTGTTCCTTTTTCCAACATTGATTTTGCAGTCTCAGGCCTAAATACTCCGACGTCTACTCTTTCCACGGTCGCCTGTCCTTCACCCACTGAGGCGGACCTCGGACACTCGGAAAACACGGAGGTAAGTGGCGAGGCGTTCGCCATTTTCACTTCCGAGCTGGTCCATTATCCCTACCCGGTAGGGTTACATCGGATCTTAACGTCGGCAGCGTCCAAGCCTTTTCAGGCGCATGTGTCTCGGCCCCGAAGTTTACAGCGGTCCGCAACGAGTCCTCAGGACCGTCGGCCGCTATTCCACCTGTTATCAGCTCGCCAATTTCCATGCCACCGACCGACAATTCGGAGGAATTGTTCGGACAGCAGCTTCGGGAGCACGATGACTTATGTTTCTCTGTCTTCGCTCCGTTCGTACCGCTGTCTCGCCACTCCACGCCCACAGCTGGCCGTACAGGGTTTTCCTTCGGCCAGTGATATCGCCGATGCCTGTGATCGCGGCCAAGGTCTGCCTTCTCCTTTAGACGACCTCGGTCGTAGCATGGACGATCTGTCCTACGAATAACGTGTGATGGAATATTTTGGCACTCCTTAGTCGATATTGCTTATATTGTCTCGAGGAAGCATGCTAACTTTTGTGCCCCACATAATATTTTTGCTCCCCTTCCCCTTTTTGGGCTTTTGCATTGTTCTTTGCCTTCACGTGCAATTTTCTCTTATTTTGGGCGTCTTGCAATATGTTTTTGTTGGGCATGGCTTTTGGTTTCCTACCTTTAAATTTGCGTCCATTTCTGGTCTAAAGTTTGGGGGGGGGAGGTTTAAGACGACATGCCATTATTGTTGCCCCATTTTATTATATTTTACTCTTTATCACATTATTTCGTTAACACTATGTATTCAATTGTTGCTAGGGGTCATAGATCCCATTACCAAAGAGGGTAACTTTGCTACCATTTTTTCCTTCTGCGGCACCGCGGTTGCTGCGCCGCACTCTTGCGGCATAGCAAGTGCAGCACAGCGAAGGCACTTGGACATAGCATCTCCTCATAAAGGACATGCTGTGGGAGGATATGCTTGGTTCCAAGTTTATAAAGGCATGCCTTAAGCAGCCAACAACGACTCGTATTTATTTTTATTTTATACTCACATATCGGATATTGCCAACGCGCTCTTGTTATATCAGTCGCGAGATTTAAACATTGTATCCAGACTAGTTCTGAACTGGATAAAATCTGCAATTCCTATGCATACTCTAATATCAGTCTTGCCTTAGTACCGTGTAATCGTTTTTGTCATACCAGCAAGAATAAATATTCCTATATGGACTTACGGTGTTTGTGAATCCTTCGCTGCAGCATTCGGATTCATCCACTGGACCGGTAGGACCTGAAAAGAAGAATTATAAGTATTAGAACTGCAAACTTATATTATAAATAAGAGAATACTGCTTGACTTAGTATTTCGAGCCAGTCGTTGATATTGGCTCCTCTCATACGTACCTTTTCACACTAGATGGCTTTGTCCGTTGCAGGATATCGCGCCATATGTGACGTTTATCTTAAACAGCTGATTGTATCAGTGTTGTCAGACCTTGCACGGTATAATTCCAAGAATCCCTAATTCGCCCTAGAACATGGCTGCTATGCATGAACCAAATATTGCTCCACAAATTGTCTATTCACGGGCAGCAAGCAGGCATGTTAGCCTCAAAGACTGTTATGGGATGCCGTACGCCACGGCTTAGAAAATACAAAATGTACCGATATTTTTTAATGATAAAGGTTTCCATAGACCTATAGGGCAAGTCAGGGAAATTGAAAATCTAGAATAGTCAGGGAAAAATGAACTATTTCGAAAAAGTCAGGGAAGAATGGCTAATTTGATAAAGTCAGGGAAATTCAACGTTGTCATGTTGTCACGATCCAAAAGTGATGATTTGATATATACAGCTTCTGAGGACAAATTAGCAAAATTTTCCACTGTTTATCAAGGTCAAATTCTCCACGTTTTTTTTTTCGATAATTTCCAACCTTTTTCAAGCACAAATTTTTAACCTTTTCCGAGTACAAATTTGCATCATTTTCCAGTATTTACAGAGTACAAATTTGCAAAGCGTTCACCTTATGAATCTGTATATTTTCTTAAAAATGTCCATAGTCATGGAAAAGTCAGGAAGCAATAAATTATTCTTAAAAAGACAGGGAAATTTAACGTAATCATGTTGCCACAATCCAAAATGAATGCTCAGGCCTGACCCTTGTGCTAACATTTCCAATTTTTTCAAGCACAAATTTGCTAAATTTTAAAAAATTTTAGAGGGCAAATTTATACCAGTTGACGATGTTAATTTTACCGAGGACACATTTGCAAAATATTCAGTATTTTTGATGATAAACTTGCAAAATTATTTACATTTTCCATCTACAAATTTTAAGAAGTTTAAAACTTGTTGGGGATACTTAAAGTCTCCCCCACTAAGGGATTGACCAAGGCTTGGTCCCTTGGTGCGTGCCCGCCTAACTTCCCAGCACAGCTTGGTAACATTGTTATATTGCTTAATCGTTATATATAAATTCACCCATGTCAACTGTATTGATGTATTTAATTTGGTTCTATTCGGACAGCTACGGGGACAAGGTGCGTGACTGTTATTTTATGCTTTCTGTGCTTTTGTATTGTTATGTAGAATTTCATAACCATTTGTTGATCGCGCGTTTTCATTTTGTTATTTTGAAGTTACCTATTTGTTTTCTTTCAAGACATGTTTGGGAACTTGTGAACGACTGAATCTGAGATACTTTCACCAGGGAACTAATTCCTGGAATATCAGATTCGTTTCTTTTGGTTTTAGGCATGGCGCAAGCGTGCTGCCCTTTGGTTTGACTTTGTCAAACCAAATGTTAAAAACTCGGCTGTTCACTAGTTACCAAACGAAGTGCAATCATGGGGGGATGTTGTATATGTTCTTGGGGTTAGAATTTGGCGCTTAGGACACGTGCGCCACCTGCTGGACAGCAGGAGCTGCTAGGTCCAAATGGGAGAGCGCCGTACCTGTCTGAACCAAAGGTTGGGGCGTTTTTGACGTCACTTAATGACGTCACAACAGAGTCCCTGTTTCTGGAAGGGAAGGTCCCTTTCTGCTTGCTTGCTGTTTTTGTGTGAGCTGGATGTGCACGTTTTTGGCTCTTCATGTAACTTGTAAGTTTTTATGTTTTATTGAAGTAATGTTTAAGAAACAAACTGTTTCAAGTTTAGATTTGTGTAATAAAAACATGCATCCTTTTAAAAGTCGTTTTGACTAGTTTATATTCTGTGATTATTGAGGGGAAAAACGGTTTTGGCACCACCCTATGTCACCCATGTGTTAGGCTTAACACTCGTGGGTATACAAATGCGTTTTTCCACAAACCATCATTAATCTACAACTAAAGGCAAGATCAGACTGAACTTTAAGATGAATTATTCCAAGAACAATCCAGGTTTGGAAAGCAACATGCTCCATGGGTCCAGTAAGTAAACATCTTTAATTAGAACCTCAACAGTAAGCGTTTCAGTAATCCCTTTACTTTAGGCCATAACCTGCACTGAAGGTCTTTGGTGTTGTGGGCCGATTGAGGTTCAGCGTCCCTCCCTTTTATACGATTCATTTTGTTTCAGGTGGCCACAGTGGCCTAGGGTTCTGTGAAATACTTAGTCGTGAGGTTATCGCCCGACGGGCTGATTAGCGAGTCTGCAAAATCCGGTATTGCATTCATAAAATAGCTGAACCATTAAGCGTGCCTTCCCCCTATGGTGATAGGTCTCCCAAAATTATGGTTTTAACTGAAACCAATTATGCGACCTGGAGGGAGGAATTGGATGTGGCCCTCATGTATCAGGAGTTGACTGAGTATGTCGCCTCCGACCGCATTGAGCTCACTTCAGCCGCCACCCCGGTGGAGCGAGTTACCTTCAAGCGGAAATGCATGAAGACATACTCCACCATTTTCTTTTCCATTCATCCTAGAATCAGAAAGACCCTCTTTCAGGGCTTCACTGGCGAAATGTGCAGGGAGGTTTAACTGCATATACGGAAGACGTATCAGCCTACCTCTCGTGAGCGACATTGGCATTTACAATGCCAATTCGTTTCATTAAGAATGGAAGCTAGTGAGTCTATCAAAGCCTACATTGCAAGGGTGGAAAATGTAGTGGCTCTACTGGAAGAGGCGGGTCATCCGGTCGATGCGGAGGAACAAGCGTTCCAGATGTTGATGGGGCTGCCTCCCAGTTTCGACCTCAAAATAAAACTGCTTCACACATGGTCTGATGCGGAGTTTACTCCTGCCAAGGTCAAGGAGGCCTTAATCTCCGAAGCGAACAGTTTAAGGTACATTAAGGGTCTTGGTGTCATCGCGACGGGACCTGCATCTAATGACGACGCCACTTCGCCAACGAATGCAAAGCCATGACATCACAGGCAAGGCAGGGGGCGGTACCACAACACCCCCCCCCCTACCAACCCTTTCAACCAGTTCCCTTGCGAAGTCCTGGTGGACAGGGTTCCCAACCCACTGCATCGTATGGGAAAAGAGGTAGGAGGCGTCATGGAGGCAAGTCCACAGGTAAAGCCGCCTCAAACACAGTGGACATTCCTCAAGACTGGGGCGGTTTTGACATCATGAATGTTGACGGATCCTTTGACTGGACTGGTGTGGATGTGGTGGCATTGAGCACTGACGGACCCGACGTCGATAGGTGGACCTGGGATTCCGGTGCTGGCATGAGCATTAGCCATGACCGTAAGTGGTTTGCTCACCTGGAGGAGATCACCCCGATTAAGATGAATTTTTTTTCGGACACTTTTTAAGTCACCGGTAAAGGGACGGTGATGTTCTCCTCCAAGATAGGTGACACCACTAGAGGCATGGCTATTCGGAATGTGGCTTACGCTCCGTCCGGCCGGAGAAATCTCATTTCGGCATCACAACTTGCCAAAAGTGCCGGCTGCACCTGGCACGGATCAATGGAGGCGGTTAAGGTCTTCAATAACGTTGGGACCCAGGTTCTCCATTGTGAGTTAGTGAACCAGCTGTACCACGTTGCAGCGGTGCCTCGACCCGGCTTGCACGATAAATTATCGTCAGCAATGTCGGTGTCCGCCGGACATAAGTCGTCGAGTCTACGGCTATGGCATCAGCGACTTGGCCATATCTCCCAACAAACTATTTTGGAGATGGCCAAGTCTTCGCACTTTTGCTGTTTGCCTGTTTTTGAGAGCAGCCACAAAGTTGCGAAACATGTTTCAGATGCAAGATGCGCCGTCTGACTCATCCGGCTGTTGATAAAATTTACACAAAGGCACCGCTGGAACTGATACATGCATATGTGTGGGGACCTACCCCTCACCCGTCCAGTGCAGGATGTCGCTACTACCTGGCCGTTATCGATGTTTTTTCTCGTTGGTGCTCAGTGTTCCCACTTCAGACGAAGGACCAGGTAATGGACAACATCTCCACATTCATCACCATGATGGAGAAATAGACTGGCAAACTTGTAAAGGCCATCAGGACGGATAATGTTGGGGAATTTTGTTCAAAAGCATCGGAGAGATTTTATGCCGAAAAGGGCATAAAGCATATGCGCACAAATGTCCACGCCCCACATATAAATAGCGTGGCCGAACGTTTTAATCAAACGGCGCTGCAGGCCATCCGAGTCATGATAAAAGACTCCGGATTAGATCCTCGCTTTTGGGCAGAATTCCTCCAGTTGTTTGTCTATAAAATCCCTTTACGAGGTCCTGTGGGGGCGAACACCGAACCTGTCTCACCTCTGAAAGGTAGGAAGCAGGGTTTACGGGTTCGTTCCTCCAGCCCAGCGGGAAGGGGGAGAACTCGGAGACACTTTACAAACAGGAATCGTTATTGGCTATGCCAAGTCCACTAGGGGGTATCGGTTCAATGACCCGACCTCCAACAAGGTCTTTGAGTCTAGTGAGGCCATGGTACTGGAAGGAGGTGTTGGGACTGTTCCTAACGAACTATCGCACTCAGGAAGGGAAGTGCTAGAGCCTGAACGAGATGTCCCAGACGGACATCCTTCAATGGCCCCCCAGACTGACTCGACCATTCCTGCTCGTAGTGACCCGGACAATTCATTACAACAACTGTTGACGCCGGACCAACCGAGAACACCAGACGTACCCTCGGTGGTCTGGAAGCGAGAGCTTAAACCTTGCACGACTAGCAGTCGCGTGGACGTGTATTACCGGTATGGGGATACACGTCTTAAGACAAAATGTGGGGTCATTACCTTTTGTAAGAAGGAGAATCTCCAATGCAATCCCGATGCCCTTGACTTCTCCCCTAAAAATACGTTTCAGGGGGAGATCAGCATTGCCCCATCGGGCAAAACGGATGCCGACGTGCCCAAACCGGAACCTAACGTTCCTGACGAACAGGCTCCTGGGTCCTCGGATCTTACTATTCCTGCTACTGAGGCCCATGTGGTGGTGGAGACGGAACCCTCCACGTACGAGGAGGCAATGTCGGCTCTGGATGCCGATAAATGGCAGGAAGCGATGGAGGACGAGTTGCAAGTCCTCAAAGAGCGTGACGTCTACGAGTCCGTACCACCTCAGCAGGGTGAATGCATCCTTGGCTGCAGGTGGGTATATGCCCGTTAGAGGGACTTGAAGGGTGCAGTGGTCCGACACAGGGCCCGTCTCGTTGCGAAGGGGTTTCAACAGCGTAAGGGGTGGGACTACATGGAGGTCTACAATCCGGTGATTAATTTCACTCTCGTCCGTGTAGTCATGCTCCTGCTAGTTGTAGTTGGAGGATGGGTTACTTGCCACCTCGACGTCAAGTGTGCTTTTCTTTACGGTACACTTGATAAACCCACCCTGATGGAACCGCCACCAGGGGCAACGCGAACCGACGGATGTGTCTGGCGACTGAATAAGTCCTTGTATGGCCTACACCAGGCAGGTCGCTGCTGGTGGGGAACGTTGCATGAGGAATTGCAACGTCAAGACTTCATCCCACTCGACAGCGTCGAGTGTGTTTATCGACTCCGGTGGGATGCCTTGGTCATGGTTTACGTGGATGACTTGTTGATTCTAGGGAGGACGGATAGGGTGATTGCTGAGGTGGTCGACCGACTGTCCTGGGTCTATTACCTGAAAGTTCTAGGCCCAGTACAAACCTTCTTAGGAATTCAATTTGAGCAGGACCGTTTCGACGGGAGCGTAACCATGCACCAGACGCCGTACATTGACGCCCTTAGTGCAAGACTAGACATGATCCCGACAAGACACGCGAAGGAACCGCTTCGAGTAGGAACGGTGTTCTCCCATGAGCTGATGACTAGTGTGGGGGATGAGATTCCGTATCCATATCGGAGCGTGATCGGCTCATTGCTGTATCTGGCCAGGATGACCCGACCTGACATTTTGGTCGCAGTGAATGTCTTAGCGAAGTATAGCAGTTCGCCTTCGTTGACCGCTTGGTATCAGGTAGAGAACCTGGTGAATTATGTCCGCCAGACCAAAGAAAAAGTTCTTGTTCTCATTCGAAGCCATGATACCAAGGTCAGGGCGTACTCGGATGCATCCTGGGGGTCCGATGTGGATACGAGTCGTTCAATCTCGGGGATATTGGTGATGATTGGCCAGTCCCTGGTGTCGTGGAGGTCTTCGCGTCAGACTATAATTGCGCAATCGACTATGGAGGCTGAACTTATGGCCTCAGTCGATCTAGTGAAAGAATTGCTTTGGTTGTGTAGGTTTCTGGGGGAGGTACAAACCCTTTTGCCCCATCCCATCTAGGAACCCGATTCACGCGATTCACGCTATTAAGAACGAGGTTGAGAACAACACGACCAAGTATTTTGCATTGAAGCTTCGTTTTGTCAGGGACCATTTTAGGAGGGGATTGTTTCGGCTGCATTTTGTCGGAACAAAATCTAATTTTGCGGACGTTTTGACGAAACCTCTCTCGGCCGGCAAAATTGAGGCTTTCACCCCGTATTTAAGGTGCCAGTAAACATATTTTTAGCCGGTTAAAACCACGCTACGGGGGAGCATGTTATCCTTACCGCGGAAGGGTAGCATGGCTCGTGCTAAAAAGGGTACAAAAATAACAAGCAAAAATAAGTAAGAAAGGTCATACCTTGTGCTCCTCTTTGAGCCCCTCCCTATGTGGGATATTCCGGCGGTAGCTGG
>JAQGAO010002535.1:0-19413 GCA_034697705.1 Ommatoiulus sabulosus
GGTGAAACATTCCGCGTAAAACCTTCCACATGCGCATTAGCATCTCGTGATGAGTGCAGGGCACGTTTTTACGGTACAAAGACAGCATACAATCGATGGCTACACTTTTGATCAATAGTGATCTGTGAGCCACTCTGCGTCTCACAAATCTGCTTTCAGATTTCCACAAAAAAATGTTAAAAATATTTTTGAAAGCTTATGTACGCTAGTGTACGGTAAGCGCCGGCAATAAGCATTCAGTGTGTTCTCACCCTAAGGTCCGAGTAATCACCTAACGTTCGGTCTGAACGTGGGTGGATTGAAAAGTTCAGAAATGGACAGACAAGTGTGAAAGATGCTCAGAGAAGTAGAAGGATTATCCCATCACTAAGTTACCATCCCACCACCATCAGTTATAAACATGACTATTGTTTTCCTTGAAATTGTAAGGAAAACAAGGACGAGAAAAACAGATATGCCATGAAAATGGAGTCGGGTAATTCGTGCAGTTCAAATGGAGCAGGCTCAATTCCAAGCTACGACCATATGGTTCCTTTTTTCGGCACTAAAAACCTACGTCATCTTAAATAGCAAATAAATTTCGTCTTCTTCAAACAGAGAAGCAGGTGCGTCCCCTCCAGAGCACATCCCCGAAAAACTGAAATGTCTGTTTACAACGAATTGGTGCATGAATTTCATTTTTCTTCCACGGAGAAGAAAGGAAAAAACATCGAAATTTCCCAGAATCAGGATGATGCCGATGAAGATGAGAAGGGGCGAGGATGGACTTGGCAAAGCATCAAATCCAAATTCGCCAAGAACAACCTTAAGCAGGTCTCTGCTTGCGAAGTAGTCGAAGATAATAAAGTTGGTCTATTTTGGAAATGAACCACTTGCAGCTGCACCAGCTACAACACAAGGTGACCGAAAACCTGCTGATTAGGAACTTTGCCAAACTATTTGTCTGTTTTCATCCACAGTTTACTTCCAACATGCACTTCCTATACACGAGCGCAACTTGCCAACATAATTCAGCTATCAAGGTGAAAAGAAACCTGAAAACAATTGAGAAATCTCGTAAAATGAACCATGAACCTAAAAACCGAAGAAAGCACCGATATAAATTATATACACCTTCGTAAACAGGGTCTTCCCCCCAGAAATTCATATTCAACTTCCCTGACTTTTCCAGCTAGGTTTTAAAACAAATTTCCCTGACCAACTACAAAATTGACGTATGCCAACGATTTTGCAAAATCTTCAATATTTTGCAAAACTTTCATAATTAACATAGGAAAATCTGCCAAAATAATTTCCAAAATTAGAATGACAACTTTTTAAAATTTTAGAAAGTTGTATTCGGAAAATGCTGAAAGCTTTGCAATTTTGTATTCGGAAATCGTTTAAATTTGTACAAGTTTATCCTCGAAAAAGTTAAAAATTTTGCAAATGTATCCTTGGCAAATCAAGTTTTACGAATTTGTCCGCGGAATAGGTTAAAAATGACGTAAGCATGTCTTCGGAAAAGGCTGACAATTTTGCAAGTTCATGCTTAAAAAAATTAAAATTTTGCAAAATTTTCGACAGTTTTCGAGGTGTACTGGGAAAATTTCAAAACGAGCGCAAATGGGCCTTGAGCGTTGAATGCGTTGAATTTCCCTGACTATCTAAATACTATAAGTCATTTTTCCCTAATTTTTTCAAGTTTCCCAGGCCTGGAGAGCCATGGTAAAACGTTGCCCCCAAGAAAAAATATATATATATTATTTTCGCGTATTATCTTACTACCTTCGGAGTTTGCTGTGTTTTTTGTAACATTTATTGTCCAAAAACAAAGTGTGCTAAGTTTTAAAGCAAAAACAAATACCCAAATTATAAAGACCAAGATTGTTTAATTGTCTTCTAATCCTTGTAAATGGAAAAATGAATTTATAGTTCAAGAACCAATGGATTTACAGACGAAAATTGAGTTAGCAGACTCTTGGTGCACGTGTAGCCTACTTACTGTAGCCTACATGATTTGAATTTGAGCCTTAAAAAAAAATCCAGGACCTAAATTTTACGTTTTGTTGGGTGGCCCATGTTAATGGCGTAATGTTGGTCTAAGCCTCTTAGCTGCTCAGTAGGAAATGATAAAGGATAGAAGAGAAGACGTGAAACCTCAACACCTCCGTTAATTACACCTAAGGCAGGGGGTCTGGGACCAAGGCTATGACCCCAAAAAACCAACAGTTTTAATAGTAATAATGAAGCCTGGAGGGGGTTGCTCATCAAGAACAAGGATGGGACATTCAATCCCATCATTCTGTCAGCTGATCCAGTGATAAAAGTCAAAAAACTAACTTAGAAACTGTCGACGTTTTCATGGTTTCGCCGAATTTAGAGTATTTTCGTATACATGTAATGCCAATAATGACCAGTTAACGGAGACCCGCAAAACTAGCCATGGTACGGGATTGTCTGACTTTTCAAGGTTTTTAAACAAATTCCCTTGACCAATGACAAGATCAAAATTAAATATGCCAACGTTAACCATGATTTTGCAAAATCTACACAGGATATAATATTCAAAAAATTTCAAAATTAACTTAGGAAAATTTTGCAAATTTTACAGGAAAATGTTTAATGTTTTGTAAATTTATACTCCGAAATGATTAAAAAGTTTGACAATTTGTCCTCGTTAATCTGTTAAAAATGATGCAAATTTCTCCTCGAAAACTGAAATTTTTTAAAAATCTTATTCAAAAACAGTTGAACATTTTTCAAATTTATGCTGGAAAAGGTTGAAAATCTTGCAAATTTGTATTACGAAAAGTTCTAAAATTTCGAAAATTTGTCCTCGGTTACTTGTTACAAATTTACAAATCTGTCCTCGGAAACAGTTGAAAAGCTTGAAAATTTGTGCTCGGAAACTTTTGACAATTTGGCCTCTGAAATTGTTAAAAACTTCGTAAATTTGTTCATATACTGGGAATATTTTAAAAAAATGGACCCTGAGCTAACCAAGTAGAAGCGATCATTTATGATAACATTAATACGTTGAATTTCCATGACTTTTACCAAATAAGTCATTCTTCCCTGCTCTTCAAGATATTTTCAAGTTCCCTGACTTTTCCAGGTTTTCCAGGTCTGGGGGAACCCTGCTGAACAATAAAATATGCAAAATTCAGGGAATGAAATTAAAATTCTATAATTAAGAAGCCAATTATCTCTGACTGATGATGAAAGTTAAGCATGGTCCTGCATGAAACGTAGTGACGAGAAAATTGTTTGTTTGCATCCAACTTAACTAGCCCAATTTTACCAAGAAAGGATGACAAGAGCATTAATTAGCATTAATTGGCATTAATTAGAAAAACTCGAGCGTTAATCACCTAGTAACCTATTCACTAGGTCGTTCCCATAACAACAATCGATATGAAAATTAATTTCTGATCATGAGAATAGCACCTGATGGATTCCACAAAAAGACCTTCCATGTCGCACATGAAGGTCATGACAAAACAGGAATTTGCATGCATTAATATATACAGTAGGTTGTAAACCATGAACAAACATGTCTCCTTTTTATTTATAAAATTGAGAAGAGAAAATTGCTCTCATCTTTTTTATTCTGAGTTATAATTTCACTAATAGGCCTATTGGAAAACTTATCATCCTTTCGACATTTAGAATTTCATCCATTTAAGATTTTCTCTTGACTGGTTCATTATGCCAGAATATTCACTAATATTCTAATAATCTACTAATTCTAATATTCCAATAATCTAATAATTCTAGCATACCAATAAGCAGCTTGACTAATTATGTACAATAACGTGCATAAAGGCCAACCAATGCTCATAGTCTAAGAATCCATGGATGGCGCCACGAGCGAGTGTCATCCGCTTGTTTGCGATCACGTTGACTATGACGTCATACTACATGTACAGTTTATCTAAAAATATGTTAGAAGGCGCTACGGGTGAGTGGCATTACTTTGTATGTAAACAGGCACTGATCTCCATCTCAAAGATATTTGTGCCGTCCCCAAAGCGAATTTAGTCATGGCAATAAAAATTCTGAGTTAGCGTGCCAAATTATGCTAGGTATAACGGCGACAAGGATGCAAAACTAAACATGAAAGCTTTGCATTCGCTTCAATTTGGGATGAAAAGCGTTCGGATGTATGAGAAATAACAGTACGAAATACGCTTTGATTTACGGAAAAATTTACGAGTGGTGTCCATTAAATTTTCGCAAATCAATATTTCTTTAAAAAATGGCTGCATGGTAATTCAATGAAATTTGGTAAAGAAATACATGTAAACGTCATCTATCATTTTGACAAAAATCCATTTTGGGAGATGCATTTTTCCAAATCTTCTGGCAGCGAGTGTATGCCTCGCTCAAAAAACTTTTACGCAAAAGCATTTCTGACAGACACTGGGTGCGAACACAAAGAATGCTTATTGCAGGCGCTTACCACTTTGCGTGCACTAGTGCTACCGATCGGGATAAGAATGCGGCATGCTTTTTAAATGAGGGTGCACACAAAGAACGCTTAGCCGAGCCAGGCTGAGCTTATAAGAAGCGCTTATAAGCTTTCAAGAACGTTTGTAACATTCATTTTTTTGGAAATCCGAAAGCAGATTTTTAAGACACAGAGTGGCAGGCACACAGATCACTTTTGGTCAAAAGTGCCGCCTATATGTACCGTAAAAACGTGTCGTGCGCTCATCATGAGATGCTAATGCGCATGTGCAAGGTTTGACGCGGAATGTTTCACCTATCACGACGCATGCAGTGGCCCACCAAGCACACTGACCATCACGCTGATATCAGCGTTCATTGCGCGCCCCAAAGATAGAAACAAGAAGCTGAAAGAAGCACGTCGAAAGTAAGCATTCTTTGTGCTCGCATCCACTGGCAATTTACTTCTGAGCATCTTTCACAATTGTCTGTCCATTTCTGGACTTTTCAATCCACTCGTACCTTAAACATTTCACACATTTCTGCTCCTAAAATGCCTTCAAAAGTTAAAAAAAAAGGAACAACAGACCACTGCGAGCCACTAGCTCCTCGAACTTATTCTAAAAATCAAGGTTTCGTTTTGCTTTTAATTTTTCAGGGTCTGCCAACTTACGATATTCTGGAACGTGTGCATTGTTAAACTTTCCAAGTATTCATTATCAATAAGCTAAAAGATGTAGACATCAAAAATACCACAAAAAGCATATATACAATGTGATCAAATTGCTTTGCCACACCGTTTCCTAAAACACCCACCGTCGAAGATGCATAGCTCGAAAATGAGATGACATCGAAAGTTAAAAAGGAAATTTCAACAAATAATTTCAACAATAATTTCACTCCACATTTTCTTCTATACGGTAAAGGTGTCAAAATGTACGTTTAAAACATAGGGGCGCAGAATAAAACTTGCTAAATAATAAACACTTCGATGACGCTTTGGGCAGATCCAAAACATACTTGGATGGGCAAGAGCCTCGAGAGGATATTCCTGGAGAGATGATTCATGGACGAGATCCAAAGGTAAACGCTTGGAACGAAGATCTTGAACCCAGTTGATTTCCCATCCCGATTTGAAGCAAGACAGTGCTCTTCGGTGACCTCGATTGCACTCTCTGCCAATCTGCCATCATCGAGCACGAGCCCTTTCACCCCCCAACCCCCCCTTACTTCTCCCCCCATTTATTTTCATTTTGCCCAAATCTCCGCCACACGCCCCTGATTGGCTGCTGACAGGCGTTTGATTTACGAACCCTCGATTCGGTTTCCTGTCCACCTGTGCTATAGCATCCTCTCCCAAAAAGCGTGGATGCTGGATGGTGCATCTCACCACTAGGCCCCACTCCACCAACTCCCTCACCCCCTCACCAGCTCTTACATGTGGACCAAATGCGGATATTTTTAGCCCTCCGATTGGATGCTTGTCTGCGTGTTTTCCGGTGGCTGTTTCACTCGTGTGTTTGGCGCGTGTGCATTAACCCGAACTCGACCCCCACCTCACCCCGCGCACCCCCCTCCCTGGTGCATTGCTGCGCACGCGGGGCTCCCCCACCCGACCACCCTTTCTTCTCGTCTTTATCCCTCGATCTCTCCTTGCCAATGATTGCACAGCTGGTTCCTCACCCCCTCATCATCGTCATTCTCACCCCTCACCCCCATCCTCCTTTCCTATGTACCTCATCTTCTTTTAACTCGCACCATATGTTTCTACAGGACGTGTGCGGATGGGCCTGCACGCTCCATTCTTTCAGAGATTTAAAATTTTTTTCTCGCTCCCATTCATTTACTCACTCATTCCTAAGATGAGTTTTTTTTTCCCAAAAAAAAAAAAAAAAAAAATCCTTCACCCCCACCCCCAACTCAACCTCTTGAATTTTGTCTATCTTGGAGTGGGCATGGCGTTCGCCTTATCGAAGAGGGTCTAAGAATGCAGAAGCACCAAGCAGATGGAGAAAATTTGGGGAGGGGAGATGCCGAAAATCTGGTGATATACCGTGCAGCAGTGGTGCCAAACGAGGGGAACAAGTGCGCTTTTTGCTTAACCGGATGCTAAATTGTTGATTTTGATTAGCGAATGCTGCCTGGCTCCACCAGCGTCCCCCCGGGGAGATTTCGGGATCTGCGGCACGTGCTGATTGACCCATGTTGCATCAGCGGCTGCCACATGCATGCCGCACGTTTCCAGAGTCCACGAAGAAGAGCGACAAATGGCACCTTGGTCTGAGGTCCCAACCCTGCCCCAACCCTGCAAAACCAATTTTGGTTCGAGCACATTTAAGGGGTAAAGTCGGGGAGGAATACAAGTTACCAAGCGTTCCCCCAGACCTGGAAAACCTGAAAAAGTCAGGAAGAATGACTTGTTTTGAAAAAGTCAGGAAAATTCAACGTATTAATGTTGTCGCAATCCAAAATTAATGTTTACACGTGGTTAGCTCAGTTTAATTTTACAATTTTTTTTCAGTACAAATTTGAAAAACGTTCACCAATTTCAGAGGACAAATTCGAAAAAGTTGCAAATGTTTCCGAGGACAAATTTGCAAAATTTTCCGAGTTATTGATGTTATTAGGTTTGTGTGATCTGCTTGTCGTAGTTAAGTGGCTAATCTGTAGAGCTATAGCCACATGTTGGGTTCCCGGATGTTACCAAGGAATGATTTCATGAAGTTGGCATGAATGAAAGCAACATTTTCAACAGTTTCCGAGGGCATATTTGCAAAATTTTGTACAGTTTTCGAGGACAAATATGCGAAATTTTCAAACTTTTGGTAAAATAATTTTACGTTTTCCAACCTTTTCCAGCATAATTTCTCAAAATTGTCAGCTGTCTTCGAGTATACACGCTGGTAAATTTTTTAAAAGTTTTTGAGGACAAATTTGTTCATGCTAATTTTGTAAAATTTCTAAAAAAAACTTTTTTGTTTGGAAAATGGAGTTCTCTATCATAATCAAGACTTCGGCTAATACTCAAAATTGACGTCATTTTCAGGCGGTAGGTTATTATAGTGATCCAAACACTTCGTTTTTAAACTACTAAAATTTTATGATTTAAATGCTCAACGTGCTAAACAATGCTTCTTTCTCTGAAAATTGGATGCAGAAATTGGTTTCTTTTGAATCTCTTTATGTTTTTTTTTCATGGTTTTTTCATCGGCCTGTCATTATTTAAGAATGAAGTTTTTTCCTGCAAGGTGCACTGACGAAGGTCATAGCGCCGAAACGTTGAGCATTAAATTTTAAATCAATAAAATGTTGGTAGTGAAAAATCGAAGTGTTTGGATCATAATACTCAAAATGTATAAAAACTCAAAGATTTGACATCAAACGTCAAAACAATTTTAAAAAAATAGCCCATATTCTGTACAGATATCGGTAGTTTAAACTATTACACTAAAAAATTCAAATATTTTGGAGCAATTTGAAATATGCATAGTTTAGTGAAAATTATATTTTTATTAAGAATAAATTAAAATTAACCTTTTCCCTTTGGATGGTTCGAACCCAGCTAATGAAGCATCATATTCCAACAGTATATGAGAGCACTGCTTATTCCATCCATGAATTGTTGACAACAAATTACCTCGTGTATGTTAAAACATTACGTTAGTTTCTGTTCAGAATTTAGATGCTCAGAACAGAGCAATTTTCTATTCTGGAAATATATTTGCAAAGGAAATTTTTCCCAACACACGAGGAAATATCAATCCATAATACAAGGTTCCACCAGAATTTTAATTTTCAACTTCCCTGACTTTTCCAGACTTTGAAACAAATCCCTCCGACCAACGGCAAAATTGAACATATACCAATGTTATCCACGAGTTTGCAAAATCTACATGTAGAAGGACAACTTTCAATATTTTGCAATACATGTATTTATAATAATGTTAATTTTTCAAAATTAGCATGACAATTTTCTGAACACTTTACAAATTTGAATTCTAAAAATGTTGAAAGTCTTGCAAATTGAAAAGGCTTGAGAATTTTGCAAATTTGTCCTCAGAACCTGTTGAGAATTTGAAAAATTTTCCCTCGAAAAATGTTGAAAAGGTTACAAATCTGTACTCGAAAACAGTTGAAAATTTTGCAAATTTGTGCTAGGAAAATGTGGAAATTTTCTCAAGTTTGCCTTCGAAAAGATTGAACATTTTGCAAATTTGCCCTATAGGTAGGCCTAATTGCGGAAAATTTTGCAAATATGTCCTCAGAAATGGTTGGAAATTTTGTAAATTTGTCCTCAGAACATGTTAAAAATTTGAAACATTTTTCCTCGGAAACTGTTGAAAATGTAACAAATCTGTACTCGATAACAGTTTATGCTATGAAAATGTGTAAAATTTTGATAGTCTGTCTTCGGAAAACTTGAAAATTTAGCAAATTCATCTTACGTAGTTGTGAAAAAGATTGCAAATATGTCCTCAAAAACTGTTGGAATATTTGTCCTCAGGACATGTTGAAAATTTGAAACATATTCCTCGGAAACTGTTGAAAATGTTACAAATCTGTATTCGAAAACAGTCAAAAATTGTGCAAATTTATGCTAGGAAAATTTTGCAAGTTTGTCTTCGGAAAACTTGAAAAATTTTCAAATTTATCCTAGGAAATTGTGGCAAAATTTTGCAAATATGTCTTCAAACTGTTGGAAAGTTTGCAAATTTGTCCTCATAAACTGTTGAAAATTTTGAAATTTTTAAAAGTTTGCAAATATGCCCTGAGATAACCACGTAGAAGCATTAATTTTGGATTGTGACAACATTAATACGTTGATTTTCCCTCACTCTAAAAAAATAAGTCATTCTTCCTCGACTTTTCCCAAACTTTTCCACAATTTTTTCCAGTTCCCCGACTTTTCCAGGTCTGGGGTTACCCTGTAATTTATCTGGAAACAAGTTTCGGGATATAAATTTCCAGATGTGCGACGGCCTTAACATTTTTTGAATAAACAAACTGTTAGAACGAGCGAGCAAGTCTTCATAATGCAGTATGGTGTGTGAAAGATGAACTTTGAACTATCCGAGTACCTTAACGAATCTTTAATTCCTCCATTTGAAAAGGCAGTGTCTGAAAATGGCGTCTGGCGCGTGCAGAAGGTGGCCCAGTGGCGTGTTGTGGTTTTTTGGGCTTTTTCCAACAAATCGAAGGGGGAGAGAAAAAAGACGTCTAGGTGTCTTCTAATCCATTTTCATCTTCCATCTTGGAAGGGCGCCAGGGCAGCCAAAAAATCCTACTCGGCTCGTTTAAAGATTTGATGGAGGTGGGTCCACTGGCATTACCACTAGCAGACTGCATCACCACCTTCTTTTCCTCCTGCTCTATATTTACATAAGGAGCAAAAGGAAAACAGCCGTTGCTCGGAGGAACTTCCATGTGGCCAAAGCTGCCAGTGCACTTGCCTTGTAAGGCGAAGGAACGCAGCCACTCAACGCTCAAGACGCTCCAGAACGACGGAAAACCGAGGCTGCAGTCAGGGTCAAATCTGCCCCTCTATTAAAAACCTCCCAAAACCTTTTGCGCACTGCCAACGCGGCATTTCGCCTTTTATTTGCAATTCAAGGAAGACGATGTTTTCCTGGAGAACATCGCAACAAGCGTCACCTGGCCAGTATCTTTCTAAGGATGAAAACACCTGGAGAGCCAATTTCTCCATGTTTTTTTAAAAAAACGAGTTAAGTGCGTGACGTACGTCATACGTGTGGGTTGGCACACTAGCTGTTTTGCTGATGCAGCTTCAAATGCATTCGTGCGAAAAAGCAATCGGAAATTCAATATACATGTACAGCATTTCAGTTTTCAACCAATGGTTGGCTCCAACGACGTCACATTCTTTAGGTCTGAATTCCGCCAAGAATTTTAATTACTGAGAATAAGATGTCGACGTGCTTATTGAACTGATCTGCAAAGGTGTTCAGCAAAACCAGGGTGGCCACACAATTTTCATTTTAAATGGGATAGCCTTTTGCTTTTATTTGGGAAAATTTCCCTGACCACTCAACAATTTCCCTGACATTTCCATGACTTCCCTGACCACGATTTTTTCCCTGACTTCCCTGACCTGTGGCCACCCTGAGTGACTAATACTGTTTTTTTGTTAGAAGTAATAATGATAAAACGAGAAAAGAAATGTATCACTGTCAAGGAATTAAGCAAACAAAGAAACAAACCCCATGCTTCAGCTGGCAATAAAACCTTTTATTACTATATTGAGCTAAATTAACATTGCAGCTTGATTTTTGAAAATGCACCGTCATGGAATCAGATTATTTTGCACGGTGCACAGTGCACCGTGCACCAACATCCAATTTGAGAATTCAAAATACTGCTAAGACAACAGTTCATTCTGACCCTGACTGCACCTGTTGCACAACACAAACATCACAACTCATCGAGTTACGATTATCACGGGAATATTTATTGGCCCAGCTGCTGTGAATGCAGCATAATTTGAATTATTTTCGTAATGAATATAGTCAGCGTTCTTGGAAGCTTCCCATTAAACGTAATGTAACAAACCAGTTATACGAGTCTCAAGGGGCTGCTCTTCTGATAATTGCAGCCAATTAATGTAAAGCAACAAGGCCATGGTTGATGCATGTACAGGGAAGCCGGTGTACTTACTGGACGCCCCCTCCTTTTTCCTGTCAATTTTTTAACAAACATTTCTCGATTTGTTCCTCGTCCGAATAACCGGCTGTCATGAAATAGTGATACGTCGGTTAGCTACAAAATACTCAACATATACATGTAATGGTCACGGGGTTTGACTGGATTCGTTTCTGTCATGACACTGTGAAAACCTCATTAAAATACAGTCACAGCAGACGAATTTTTTTTTCTTTTTTTGCATCACCGAAGTGCGTATCTGAGCAAATAATCACAAAGCCACACTGTACCAGCTGATCTAATAAGATCGTATCGAAATCTGGCAATAGTATTTTTCATACGAGTTCCCGTTGAAACTTACCGTAAATAACAGCTAATCCAGTTTCGTGCAGATACCGAGCTCGCTTGTGCTTGAACGACCATATCGTCACTACAGTCAAAATTAACAAAAACACATACACTAATAAGTTTAGGCAGTCGATACGATGACTATTTTTCGCCTTTTCGTCTAATTTAACGTCCGAAGGCGCGTAAGCACTCGCAATGGCACAAAAACCGCAAAGAACGAGCGGCACTCGGGCCAGCCACAACACAGCCATCGTAGAACATGGAAAATGGAAAATGGAACGGAATCGTGCACTCGCATAACGCTGAAACTGAATTCGGATAATCAGAATTCTCGCTGATTCTGAGAGTAAGCGTAGAGGCTAACATTTAAGGGCGCCACTTTTTGAAACGCATTATCCGAACAATTCGATAGTGCTACTCACACAGAAGCTTTACGAATGGTACGACACGTACGATAATTGTTTAAAAAATTAACTTAAGGTTATCGCTGTTTTTAAACCAATTAATGCATCCCTTTTGCCCACATGACTAAAAATGACATTCGTAAAACTTCTGTCTGAGTACCCCCAAAATTTGCTGTAGACTATTTCAACAGGTATATATTATCAGAAATGTTAGCACTGGAGATATACAGTAGTTTAGCATGATTGGTTAGTCGTAATCTTAGACTAATATTCGTCAGTCATTAGTCATACACGTACTGTGACGTACATACATGTTTATGCAACGCCTAAATGTCTAACTTCATATCTGTACATGGAAATAGGAAACAACCTAAACAATTTTCGACAATTCTGCTAATTTTGGACAGTTTTGCCAATATTCGACAATTATTTAAATTTGTAGTCAATTTTACTAATGTTCGACAATTTAGAAACTTTTTAAAAAAATAATGTCACAATTTTGCCACTTTTTCGAAAAATTCCGAAATTTTTTCACAATTTGACAACTGTCGACATTTGTTTTCAAATTGTAGAAAAATAAAAATAAACTGTCGACGATTTGGTAACTTTCGAAATTTTGCCAAGTTGTCGAAAAATCTTTAAAACTGTCAAAAATTCGAAAAAATAGCCTCGCTTCCCATTGTGAGTCATTCATTTTAGTCATGATTAAACATTTTATTCGACTAATGCCAAACTCTGATTTACAAGCCTAACTCGATCAATCTAAATAACTTGAGAAATTATTTGACAAGAATATTGGAGGTGACCATCAGTAATTAAATATTTTTTTAAAAAATACTTATGCTGCTATGATACTTTTCTGTGCTAAACAAATAACACATAACATACAAGTAGATAAACATTTGCAATAAGACCGAGTCCACAAGACACTAACAAAAAATTGCTCAAAAGTAACAAAACATGTGTCATTTCCGAATATTAATTTCACTTTCCAAGGAAAATATTTTAATTAATACTCGAGAGTGAGTAATCGAGTACTTTTCCATTTTCAGTTTTATAAGTTGCAATTCCGTTTAGGATGTGTCCTGATCTAAATTTCCATCGATCTTAGTCAAATGGTATGACGAAACACTCATGCACAGCCACTTTTAATCAAAACTCGTCTTATCTTTCAGTAAATGGAACTAGCCCGTTAAAGTGGACTTTGAATTGTATTAATCTTAAATTCCTGGAAAACAACAAAGTCAAAACGACGGAAACGGTATGTTTGTTATATTTTCAACACAAAAAAATAACAATAAGACTAAACTAAATAGCTGATAACTTCATTTCTTAAATGGAAATTTTATAACAATGGGAATTTAATAACAAACTCGACTTTAGTCACGTAAGAACATGAGTAAACAAATGAACAATAGTCGACTTTTTTAATATCAGTATAATGCGCACAAAGTCTCCTTAAGTAAATTCGTTTCATATAAACTCGGGGTACTCAGACGGAAGGATTGCGAATATCGCACTAATTGATTTTTTAAAAATTCCCTCCAAGTTATCGCTGTTTACCCGCATTCCTCTTTGCACACTAGACATCACGACTGTCAAAACTGCCATTGGTAAACTATCTGTCCGAGTACCCCTAATATACACTGTACATGTATTCGAAATGCGCATTTTGAGGTATTTTGTAGTTACATACACATTGTTTTATTAGGCAATTTGTTTCCCCAACTGATATATCCCACGTGACCTTTACCTGTGGGAAGTTTGTTTGGGAATGATGGGATAAGAACAAAGTCATTTACCAGACTGTCTACACCGAAATTACCCACGTGTTGTCCGGCCATTACCGTCACCAAAAGTTATACCAAAATTATACGATGACGATGGATCTCGAATTAAAAAACGACGCTAAATTTAATTTCTTTCTACTTATAGATTGCGCCGAGAGCAAATGAACTCCGTCAACGCAATATTTCGAAATTAAATCCGTTATTAACGTCGTCAATAAGTTGATCCAATAAGTGCAGACGTTAATAACGGATCTTTATAACGGACTGAATATTAACGGTAATTGAATATTAAAAAAAAAATACTTTGGCATGCTATGATACTTTTCAGTGCTAAACAAATAACACATAACATACACGTAGATAAACGTGTATCAAGTCACCAGACTTTGAGATACTGAAGACGTTAATAACGGATGTTATTTCGAAATATTGCGTTGACGGAGTTCAATTGCTCTCGGCGCATTCTATAAATAAAAAGAAATTAAATTCAGCGTTGTTTTTTAATTCGAGATCCATCGTACGTCATCGTGTAATTTTGGTAAAACTTTTGTTGACGGTATTGGCCGGACAGCACGTAGGTAATTTCTGTGTGGACATTTAAGTGAATCTAAACATGGAACAAAGCACCCTTTCCAGGACATCCTTAATAAACTATCCATTAAAACAATTAGAATTTATGGGGAAATTTAAAAGCGTGGGTGGTTTGTTTACGGTACGTTACAAAACACTATTATTTTCTAGCATGACGCAGCGTATTAATCACGCGTCGTCACGGGACAACGCTAAAACAGCAATTAACTAAAGTAGTAGTACTTAACAATAACGTAGCAGATAATAATCAAATTAAACGAGTTGGACAACTGTTTATTGACAACAAATACTTGTACTGTACTTCGGAAAACTAGATTTTTTATCGCCCACGTATTTCATTACTATGACAATAGGAGGGGTTCTTGGGCAGAAGCTTTGATAATAGTACTTTTGGCAATAGTGAAGTTATGTGCAAAATCGACACGCTAATTGGTTTAGAAAATATAGTTGAGGTTATCGCTGTTTTTTTTAAAAACAACGGATGCATTCATTTTACACGCACGAGTTCATGACTGTCAAAAGTGCCACTAGAAGAGCATTCTAAATAAGCGCTTTGGAGACATTCAAAAAGGATGTCATAATGCAGGGGGGAGGGGGTATAGGTTGTGTCACACAAAGTAGACAGGGGGAGGGAGGGGGGGTATGACCAACTCGGACAAAAAAAATGCCAAATAAAATCAGTTCCCAAAGTAAAAGGGAAATTGAGTGCAATATCGCATAGGAGATGTGTTATAAATTGCAAAAGTAAGTAAACAGGGTACGTACCTCCAGTCCTAGAAAAAAAAAGAGAACTTAAAAGTTTAGGGTCCATTTGCATACTTTCAAATTTTCCCAATACAAATTCGCAACATTTTCATTTTTCTCGAGCATAAACTTGCAAAATTTGCAACCTTTTCCGAGATCATCTTTAAAAAAAATTCCTCGTTTTCTCGAGCACAAATTTGTAAAAATTTCCAAGTTTTCCCGAAGACAAATTTGCCACATTTTCCCAAAGTACAAATCTTCAACAGTTTCCGAAGAGAGATTTGAAAAATTTCCAACAGATTCTGAGGACAAATTGGCCAAATTCTCAACCTTTTCAGGGTACAAAATTTACGTTTTCCGAGTACAAATTTACAAAACTTTCAAAATTTTTCGAATATAATTTTTTCAGGCTTCGGACGTCCGATTTTTGTCCGGATTGACCAGACACAATGCGGACAGGGGGGTAGGGGATGATGGATGAGGGGGGAGGAAAGTCCAATTTTGGGAAAAATTTGTCCTTTTTGAATGGCCCCTTATCAATGAAGATATTCCTTAAATTTGAGAATTTAAAGTGAAAAAAAATATGGCATTGTGATGAGGTAAAACTTAATATGACAGAGGAAATACCTTTCCAAATATGCGATGTAAACAACATTTTACAGCCAATAGATTTGACGAGAAGATAACGGCTTGGACAATATCCGTGACACCTTTGCAATGGATGCAATTTGGCATTCGTGTTGTAAATATTTCTTAGAATCAAAATTGCCTATGTGTAGATTTCGACACTCCATACTTAAGTGTAATCCAACATGGATTTGCACGTTAATTAAAAATAAATTGCACGGAGTTTAATTTTGCCAAAATCCAATAACAATAGCCTTGCATCGAACAGGTTTTTCACACCGGTCAATTTTAAATAGCCAAACAAATTATCACTAAATTTACACCGGAACTTGCTTCACCTACTGGTAAAATCCTTTCCAGCCTGCAACGTCGTTGACCATCGGATTTTCCGGCAGTGATGCAACTTTTTTACGGGTTTAACGTACAAATTATTCGAAAACTTTGTAGACGACGCGTTTAATTTAACATTTGATGAAGTTTTAAGAAATATCTGGAACAGATTAGAAACGTTCTTATCGTTTTTTTTTGTTGGAATTAATGGATGCTTTTCAACAATTCTTTAAATTTAGGATTAATTCGAGACTGTTATGTGAAACTAAAAGCTCCATTCAATAATGAAAATAATGCCAACGGCTTCACTCCTAAGTTGAGAACATTTACGAGATCAAATAAGGTCCTGTGAATAACAAAGTAAGTAATTTTGTTACTACACTTATTCTAATAGTCTACACGTACGTTTAGTGTAAATAAAAATCAATTCTAATTTTTAAAAATGGTGTTTCATGTACACGTTAGAGTACATGCATATATTTGCATTAGATTATCTATTAATATGCTATTATTTGATGTACCGAATGACGTTTTTAATTAAATAAAAATATCTATAGTAGGGAAATACCAGGTATTTATATATGTACGTATAATATACAACTGTTTAATTTAATACATGGGAAACAAACTATACACAAAAGCTCAGCACCACGCATCCAAGTGTGACTATACAGATCAATTGATATACTGTATAATTAAATACAATGTCACGTCCGTGCATTCATTGAAGACAGAGAGTCATTATTATCTTATGTCGTGTTCAAAAAATGCTAACAAGGATGCTAATGAGCTAATGCTGCATCTTACAGAAACTGGTTTCAGGAATTGTTGCTGCAGTCTAATTATAATGATGTGCCAAGTATTTTTTTTCTAAATCCAAGTATTGCATTATAAATCCGCAGAACTAGCGTGTTTGGTTCGCAAATTTTAGACCAATAAGAAGCATTTTCAGTCTTACTAATTACACAATGATGAGGGTGACGCTATATTTACGAGTTGCAAATCGATATTTAATGATATCAAAGGATAAAAGTCTCTTTGCATCATGCTGTATACTACCAGTCATCCTGCATTCATTTAGGTGAAGATTGTACTGTAGAGCATCCTACATATTCTTGTATTCGACATCATCTCTACAACAAAGTTTTCCCTCACCAGAATTAAAAAGGTAAGAATTCGTTATGCTTAAAATCAACATGATTATTACGTCCTTTGAATTGGATAAATAAAATTTTGAATGTTTAAACTTTTGTTTAACCTTTTCGAGGAGCGTTTGTGTATATCACCAATGAATCATTTAAAATTTTATACTAATTGATACAAGGTCTTATGATTTAATGATGATAGATGAGAAAAAATGAGTACAATGTAAATGGAATTATCTAAAAGTCTGTCAACAAAATAAGGCGAACTGATGTATCCTTAATATTTTAACTTAAGAAATTTTATTTGCAATTTAAATATAATTCAAATTTTATAGCAGAAATAGATGCATCATATGGAATTACTTCTTGGATATCCTTATTTAAGATATTTTGATTTGAAATTTAATTTATTAAGGGGCCATTCAAAAAGGACGTCCTCGTGTAGGGGGTAGGGGGGATAGGTTGAGTCACGGACACAATGTGGACAAGGGGAGGGAGCGGGGTATGACCAACTAGGACGTCCACTTGATAAAAAAAAAACATGCCAAAAAAATCAGTTCCCCGAGTAAAAGGGAAATTGAGCGCAATATCGCATAGGTTGGTTATAAATTGCAAACGTCAGTAAAAAGGGTATCCCTAGTCCCGGAAAACCTGGAAAAAGTCCGAGAACTTAAAAGCTCAGGGTTCATTCGCTAACTTTAAAATTTTCCTTGTACGAATTTTCATTTTTCTCGAGCATAAACTCGATAAATTGTCCACCTTTTCTGAGGTCATCTTTATAATTTTTTCCATATTTTCCCCGAGGACAAATTTACAACATTTTCCACGTTTTACCAATCTTCAACATTTTCAACTGTTTTCGAGTACAAAATTGTAAAATTTTCAACAGTTTCCGAGGACAAATTGGCAAAATTTTCAACCTTTTCAGAGCACAAAATTTACGTTTTCCGAGTACAAATTTGAAAAACTTTCAGAATTTTCGGAATACAATTTTTTTCAAGTTTTGAAAGTCCGAATGGGGGTCCTGATTGACAGGACAGAATGCGGACAGGGGGTAGGGAAATTTTTTAGAAAATTTTGAGTAGGTCCTTTTTGAATGGCCCCTAACAGTTTCAGGAAAGTGAAGAATTATTCCAAATGATTGTCTCATTTCGAGAATTTTAAAACTGCCCATCCTCGGTATTTTGAATGTCTAGCGCTACCAACATGTACATTATATAGCCAGAGGCTGGTTATATTTTCTAAAAAAATTCCTCGATTTTCTCGAAAACATCATTATCATTATCTCATTATCTCTTGTTGCAAACAACGAATTTAACTTCATTCACAAATTTATTTCAGATGAACGATACAGGAAGGATATTTTGGGCTGGAATTAATGAAACGCGTAGTAAAATTTCCATAAGTGACAAATTTAGCAACTCATTAAACGGTTTTTCATCGGTTCAAGATGGTCAGCAACAAACGTGAGTCAGACATCTTGGTTTTACCCACGCATGCGCCGTTTAGGAATTTACTTTGAAATGACGTCTAACTTTTATGTCGCAAAATATACGTTAGAAATTTCCCCGGAATTCTGAAACATTATACAAATTTACAACTAGCAATTATGCCAGAAATTGGCACTTATTGAACAGCAAATTAATTTATGACGTATGGATATAGAAAGCGGTGCATAACTATTTTCGATTATATTTTATAACCCAATTAAAACAGTTCACGGTATAGTTACAACGCTTTATTTAATTGCAATTAATGATTGGCCTCGGGTATAATGAATAGTTATCATATTTTAATTAGTTTAATTTCTCATGGCTGCAGATTTAGATTCATTATTCAACCGGATTCTAAATCAGCTACGAAGTTTAGTCGTAATATGTCATTCTTGCAGGACAAAGGACAATATTCAATATTTTGACAAAATTTACTAAACAAATCAACGAAACATTTTTTTAAAAAAATTACAATATTAGCATGAAAAAATTTTGAAAATTGGATAAATTTGTATTCGAAAAATATAAAAATTGTGAAAATTAGCTTCGAAAACTATTGAAAATTTTGAAAATTTTTACTCTGAAACTGTTGAACATTTTCAAGTTTATGCTCGGAATCTGCTGAAAATGTTGCAAATTTTTCCTCAGAATAGGTTAAAAACTTTGTAAATACATTTACGTTCTCAGAAAAGGTTGAAAATATTGCAAATTTTTCCTCGGAAACTGTTGGAAATTTTTCAAATGGGCCCTGAGCTTACCGCGTGGAAACAATTTTGGGTACTTTGGTATTATCCTAGACTACCTCAAAAAATGAATTTTTTCGGCTTACCTTCCAATTTTAGTACTGTTAGTA
>JAQGAO010002536.1:0-19404 GCA_034697705.1 Ommatoiulus sabulosus
TCTGATAATCCGACCTTTTTTGCGTTCCGACCATACCCCCGGTCCCGAAGGTGACGGATTAGAGGGGTTCTACTGTAGGGCTTAAAGACCAAAATTAGTCTTTAGCACCAGGAACTGTTGCACACAGAGACTCATGCTGGAAGCATAAGGTGGCGAGACGGAGTGTTGGCGTATGGCGCCACCGCATGTCCACTGCATAAAGCGCTTTAGTTTAGGTGTTTTCAGGGCGCAACTTTTAAAGTGCCTTTCTGGGTGCTAATGTTTTTTTTTGTTTTTGTGTTAAGCCTACAAACAATATGGCGGACATGTCCTCTTAATCTTTCATTTGTTTGTTGTTTCTGCATAATCTAGCTGGTTATGAAATGGTTAATCATCTTGATAGCCATTATATATACTCTGCAATGAAGAATTTGAACATTTAATTATACAGGGTGAATTTTATAACCAGTTCCATGTTTTTATTTTTATTGTTTTGGAGGCAAAAATATGGGTTTGTGGTATTATAGTAAGATGGGTGGGTGCTTTCAAATGAGCTTATTTCCGGTGACTTTGGAATGTAAATTCAAGGTCGTTGCGTTACTATCTTCGGAACCGTAATAGTTAGAGCAAAATCTTCAATTAGAAAGTTGTAGGGCATCGTGAAGTTAGTTTACTTGGTGCATTTGCGAAATTCCATTATCTATATTCGCTTTCCAAAAAACATGTTAGTTACCTGCATTTTTGCTAACGCTATAAGATGTTCTTTACATGAATGTAATTAGAAATGTTGCCATTTCGTATATAATTCCCCCAGTTTTAATGCTTAATCAGTGCATTGGCCCTGCCCCCGAATATTCTAGTACGAGCATTCCTGCATTGCACAGCTGCTGTGCAGGTGTGAATAAAAGAAACTAAAATGTTTTTTGGAACGTGAAAATCGATAATGGAATGTCGCAAATGCACCCATTAAACTAATTTCACGATGCCCTACAATTTTTTCTAATTGAACGTTTTGCTCTAACTATTACCGTTTAGAAGATGGTAACGCAATGACCTTGAATTTACATTCCAAGGTCACCGAAAATAAGCTCATTTGAAAGCGTCCACCTATCTTTATAATCTTACCATAATACCACAAATTCAGATTTTTACCTCTAACACAATCCAAATAAAAACATGGAACTGGTTATAAAATTCACCTTGTATATAAAAATTGCAACAAAAGAAAAGGTTAAATGCTTTAAATTTAAAAAGAGATATTCTCATATTTTCATTTGGTTCAAATCAAGTTTGCGCAGTGCCACGTGCAGGAATTGCAATCCTTATACCACACCCCTGATTTCATAAATCCTGATGCTCTATTTAATTATTTCTAGTAACATTATGGGCGATTAATCAGTTTATTGAGAAGTTATAATTACAGAGAATGCAATTGAGTTTCTGTTGAAGCGAGGACTTTTGTGTGAGCGCTATGGATACGACGTAAACTTTTTTGATTTTAACAAATCATCTCATCCCATCTCACTTTATGTGATGAAATTGTTCATGGTGTTTAACCACACGTAAACTAAGATTTTGCATAGGTGAAGGCTATGCAAAAGCTATGAATGTCAACTAACAGATTTATTTGGCGACGTGGATTTTTTCATGGACAAGCAGCCTGGGAATAATATCTTCAAAATTTCGCGACAGCAACTTCCTGGATTTCGCTTCTACAGAGGTGCAAATGACTAGTGGATTACTAGTGGGCAGTTTACTTCAAATGGTATGACGATTCACATAATGATTATGAACCAGTGCAGCCATCCAAATAATGAAAAATGGGCAGACTTCATTATGGATATGCCTGCATGAATTGAATATCTGCAAATGCAAAATTTATTCGAATGACACCACTGAGACCACTCCATGGACTTGTAAGTATCAATTCATAACTAGTCGTTATTTACTGAGGGAGGATATACAGACCTCATCAATAGAAGCGAAAATACGGAATAACGGATGAGAAGTTCCGAAAACGAACAAAACCATTCCAACAATGGTTTTTATACGCTATTTATAGTGCAATGATTATGTAGGCTACAGTACAAAAACATTATTTGTAGATTTTATGCGCATAGCATGTGCTACTATCGTTTCATAAATTTGGTGAATGTGCTCCTAGTTCTAGGATATACTGTCAGTAGTAATTAACACTTTCTATTTACTGCAGTTATAAAAATAGTAAAGTGTTAGTATCATAAAATGTTTACCTTTTTTAATTCATATAGTAATGCACTGGAGAGTTTTAACTCACCAAGTAAATTGTGTGCTATTTATGTCTGTTTTCAATCAATGCAACAGAATCTAATTGAACATTAAGTAGGAAAGTGTTTTTGCAGCCAGATAAGGGTCGAATGCGGGCCGGGGTGATGACAAACATTACGCCGAGCAGGGTGGTACTGCAGCGGCACAGCATTCAAGCCGAGATTTACGGTGGCCCACAGGCCCAGAAGTGACATTTGCCATAATACTTACGAGCCATTATTACCCTTTAGAGAGCATGGTATTGATTAAACAAAATTGTCATACTTTCTGCTATGCCAACTTTATCAAAGAATTTATTAGTAACAACTGGTAACAAAAGTAAAAATCGGTTTCATTGTCGGAAATCAAATGCATATAGCGAAAATTTTAAATTCTTAACATCTTATTTAAAAATCAAGTTCTTAATTGCATCACTTTCGTACTACTTTCCATCTTCTCCCTTCAGTGCATGATGTTTGTAGGCTTCATATAGCTTGAAGCTAATTTCTGGCAATTCGGCCAAAGTGCTGTTCTTCTCCACAATCTCCATGAGGTCCTGCGGTGGCACCTTCTCGAACATGATGCATTTGAGCACGGCAATGGCATGCTGGTTGTTCTTAGATTCCTCTGTGCCTTGTATCCACCGCATGGCAGCCTTCAGCACCCCCACTTCGCTCGCACTTTCCCTTGCCTCCACTCCGCTAAGGAGTTCAACAACGACATCGGCCGGAAGCTTCAAGAATTCTGGGGATTCACTGATTTTGGCGAAATGACTTCGAGCGAATGCAGTCAGTTGTACTTTAAGGTCCTGGAAGTCGCTCCTATAAGCCAAAAGCAAGTATCGGATGACGTTATCTTGGTTGAACTTGAGCATTAGTTGGCGACCGCTGTCCAGAAGTGACTTGAGATCCAATTGAAAACCAAGATTCATCACCTCGGCCACGTTGCCCTCGGTGAGCATTATCTCACCGGTGTACAGATATTTGAGGACATTGGCCAGGACGGCCGTGGGCACTTGAGTGACAGTTATTTCTGAGGGCAAGGGCGAGCTCGTGTCCGAAAATACCTGCCTGGGATTGGAACAAAAAAATTGTCATTTTCCTTGAATAATAATCTTATATAATTGCATTAGCCTGGAACATATTTTGCATTTTATATTAAACTTACAGCTAGTATATCGCTTGGTTAAATACAATTTAGCTGAATTGACCATTAAAATCAAGAAAAAAGAAATTCATGAAAGAATTCTAGCATGATTTTTCACAAAGATCACCATTTTACCGGTGTTTATCGTGTGGCCAGGATTCCCCCAGACCTGGAGAAGTCAGGGAAGAATTACTTTTTATAAAAAGTCAGGGAAATTCAACGTAATCAAGTTGTGGCGATCCAAAATTAATGCTTCGATTACATGGTTAGCTCAGAGAGCATTTGGAAACATTTTTACATTTTTCCAGTATAAATTTTTAAAATTTGCAACAGTTTCTGAGGACAAATTTGCAAGTTTTTCGACGTTTTCCGAGTACAAATTTGCAAAATTCTCCACGTTTTCCGAGAAAAAATTTGCAAAATTATCCACGTTTTCCGAGGACGAATTTGCAAAATTTTCACGTTTTTCGAGGACAAATTTGCAAAATTGTCCACCATTTTTGAGGACAAAATTTCACAATTTTTCACGTTTTCCGAGGACAAAATTGCAAAATTGTCCACCAGTTTTTCGAGGGCAAAATTTGCAAATTTCTCCACATTTTTCGACTACAAATTTGCAATACTTTCTAAATTTTCCGAGTGTATATAAATTTGCTCAATATTTTACCGTGTCGAGTTTTCAAAATATGGCGTGGAACTTTTTTTTGAAAACCTGGAAGTCAGGGAAGTTGAAAATGAAATTACTGGGGGAACCCTGTTTGCGCACATTAGATTCAATTTATGTGGAATAAAACTATGTATGGACGGGATAACACGAAAGACAAGGTTAGGTAGATATTGCACATTAACAAAAATTATATAAATCATATAACTCGCCTGTATTTCGAACTTTGCGCTGCCAGCACGACTCTATGTATGTGGAACTTCTTTTCTCCATTGGTGATCACCAGATCACATAGCTTTTGCGTTTCGTACAAGTAGCGTAAATGCTCATCCACACTGTGAAGTAGCTGGTCACGTGCTGAGGTTGACGAGTGCTGAAACTGAGGGCGTACTAAAGCCACATTAAGATCTTGATATAAAATTTGCGATTTCTGGACTCTTACATATTCTTGCTCATTAGTCGCCATTTTGGAAAATATTTTCAGCACTGAAGAACGTTATTATTCTCTTTTTATATTTTTGGAACTCCTTCACGTGAGAATTCAGCTTATCATATTATAATCATTATACCTGTACAGTATATGCATATCCGTCACCGAATAGATATTATATTGCCATTCTAAATACTGCTCTTACATAGAAATACCGTGAAATCATAAAAGAATGTCAATCTACGTATTTTCTCTTGATCATTATCAGTTTTATAACTGTCAAACGCGGTGCCAAAGGACGGTGACCCTCCAAACCTGTGGCAGTATTGGCCCTGCGGTTCCCAGGGCCTCAGGTAAAATTATTTTTTGATGTTTTGCATCAATATCTTTAAACGTTGTAAAGTTTAAAACATTGTATTCTTAAAAGGTTGAGAATATTGCCAATTAGTCCTCAGATTCTGTTCAAAATTTTGCAAATTTCTCCTCAGAAACTTGATCATTTTATAAATCTGTAGTAGAAAACAGTTGAAAATTTTGCAAATTTGTGCTCGCAAACTGTTGGAAATTTTTCCTCGGAATAACGTGGAGAAATTTGAAAATTTTTACTCGGGGAAACCGTGGGAAATTTTAAAATTATTTGCTAGGTGAAAATGTTTGAAAATTCTTATTCTGAAAAACGTGAAAATTTTGCAAACATGTGTTTGAAAACTATTCACAATTTTGCAATATTGAGCTCGAAAACTGTAAAATTTTGCAACTTTGTCCTCGCGAAAACGTGTAGAATTTTGAAAATTTTTAGTCGGGGAAACCGTGGGAAAATATGGTAAATTTTTACTCTGGAAAACGAGACCAATTTTGCAAATTTGTACTCGGAAAAATGTGGAAATTTTGCAAATTTTTACTCGCGGAAGACGCGGAAAATTTTGCAAACTTCTTCTCGAAAACACGTGGAGGATTTTGCAAACTTTGTTCTCGAAAACACGTGAAGAATTATGAAAATATTTGATCGGGAAAAATGTTGAAATTTTTACTCTGAAACACGTGGAAAATAATGCAACTTAATACTCGTGAAAAAGTGAACAATTTTGCAAATTAAGCTCGGAAATTTTTGCGAATTTGTCCTCGGGAAAACATGAAAATTTTGTACTTGGGGAAAACTGGGAAAATCTGTATTCGGGAAACTGTGGAAAGTTTTGCAAATGGGTATGGGCAATGAGCTAACCACGAACACACTCACCGCCAACATGTAACTGATACAAGGGTTCCGCCAGAAATTTCATTTTAAACTTCCCTGACTTTTCCAGGTTTTAAAAAAATTTCCCTGACCAATTACAAGGACAAAAATTGACGTATTTTGCAAAATCGGCAGAGGAAAATATTTTGCAAAATGTAATACTAATGGCATTTTGTATTCAGCAAATGTTGAAAATTTGTCCTCAGAAAACGTGGAAAATTTTGTAAATTAGTCCTCGGAAAACGTGGAAACTTTTGCAAATTAGCCCTCGGAAAACATGGAAAATTTTGCAAATTCAACTCGGAAAGCTTGAAAATTTTGCAAATTTCAACTCAGAAAATCTGGAAAATTGTGGAAAATATTGCAAATTTCTCCTTCAAAAACGTGGAAAATTGTGCAAAAACGTGGAAAATATTTCAAATTTCTCCTTCGAAAACGTGGAAAATTGTGCAAATTTCTCCTTCGAAAACGTAGGAAATTTGCCAATTTCTCCTTCGAAAACGTGGAAAATTTTGCGAATTTCTCCTTCGAAAACGTGGAAAATTTTACAAAATTGTCCTCGGAAAACGTGAAAGATTTTGCAAATTTGTCCTCGGAAAACGTGGAAGATTTTGCAAAGTTGTCCTTGGACAACGTGGACAATTTAGAAAATTAGTCCTCGGAAAACAGAGTAGAAAGAATTTCTCAGAGTAGAAATTTTCAAAACTCCACGTAGAGACAAGTTTACTTTTCTTATTTTAATGTTTTTATGTAGTACTGGGTATATTTCAATTTCACCATTGCAGATATACATGTACATTGTAGGAAGTTAATGTTTTGAACGACCCCCACCCACTCCCACCCCACGTGGGTCGTTCAAAAAATCGTCGTCCTTACCTGCAATGGTGAAATTGAACGATGTCCAGCTCTTCAAAAAAACGACTAAACCAAGAAATAAAACTTGCACCTTAATCGGCGACTTACAGGCGAGGGACTCGTTTGAATTTTGCGCTAACGGCCATTGTTATCGACTATATACCTGGCGGCGAAAACCGCCAGGCGATATAGTCGATAACAATGGCGGGTATTGAAAAATTCTAGCGCATCCCTCGCCGCCTGTAATTTGCAGGAACATTACCAGCTAAACCAAATAGTGTAGCATCTAGGGAATAAGTCGCCGATTAAGGTGCAAGTTTTATTTTTTGGTTTAGTCGGTTTTTTTTGAAGAGCTGAACGTCGTTCAATTTCACCATTGCAGGTAAGGACGACGATTTTTTGAACGACCCACGGGGGGTGGGAGTGGGTGCGAATCGCACCTGTCGACTCCCCCTTAAAAAAATCACCAAAAACCAAAAGTTGAAAACGCTTGCATGAAATTGATTTCATTTTACTAATGACAATAAATGAAAAGAAAATGTGTTTTGTTAATGACATTTTTTGGAATCCCAATATATCAGAGAAAAGAAAATACATTTTTTACATCATTCTGATTTAGGAACTTTTTTGGGGTCTGTCAGGAAACATTCGAACAGTTTTTTCTCCTGCAGAAAACATCCTCTTCTTCCCCTATAGAAAACTTAAAAAAACTTAAGGAAATATGCTAATTTACTAACATTTTTAATTGACATTACATGTACAAGTACAAAAACACTAGCTATCAATCCTGAAAAAGGATCGCCGAACTACAGTTCATTCACAATTTCTTTCTTGTTTTTCTCTGCTTCTTGTGCAAAAATGAAGCTTGTTAACTCTCCATGTTCTGCGGTAATTTCCACTTTATATTTATCATGATTCCTGAAGCGTAACGTTTTCCTCAAATGAATTTCCCAGCCAGGTAATCTCATATAGAAAGGGGGATATTTGGGCTTGACCAGTTCAAGTTTGCCATCCATGACCAACTGAAAGTCGTGCAAAAGACCAATATTATTTTGAATCGAAATTGGCTAATCCATATGTTGCTCTATGCATGTGTTTTGAAGAGGCACGCATTGAGAACTATAGTAAATTAATTTTACTAGCTGCAAATTTTTTTAAACAGTTTACCTGGTCATAATCTAAGACTTCATCTTTATGAATTTCTTCTTCTTTTCTGCAAACTGCAGGAGCAGCCACAACACGTGGGAAATCATCATGCTCCTCCCTAAATTCAACCAAATACAACCCTTTCTCATGGGCCAGGTCTTGGTGTGTACGCTAAACACAAAAAAAAATTATCTAGAGGGGTTGCCATAAATGCACTCGTTGGCAAAATTGAGTCATATGATCGTTGGTAAACCTGTTTGAGCAATCCTATGAAAAATGCCTTGGTAATGTTCTGTAAACTTTTCTTTGGTCCCTCGATCTTCACATGAATATTTTTTATGCCAATCATTTCGCAGACACATCTGAGAATGCGATGGCACACAAGTCCATAGCCTGGAGGTAACATTTAATAAAGGAATGCTTAAAGCTATGAAACAAGTACTAGCAACGTTGGTAACAAATTAAATTAAAAATTAAATATCAATACCTTCTGGCTTTTTTTTTACATAGAGCTGACAAGCACCAAACCGAGAGTAAAAATCGTGATTAACTGTCAAATACAACAAAAATTATCAGACATTCCGATTTGCTTTAAATATGGATTAAAAGTACAAATTCAACCTTTTCAAATCATGTTCGCATGTGTGTAATCGCCATAATTATAAATTTAACATGCAGTTGGTTTAGCAACAGTGTAGAGCTTCCATGTAAATGGAAGGATTGGGAAAAGGAATGGTAATTTGAACTGCATCAAAAAACCTTTACCATAAAACTTCAATGAAAAAATCTACAAAGCACATGTCGATCAACTCCAGTAGTTTGTTGATTAATTCTTTAGATGGTTAGCCAGGGAATTATGAGTTTTGAATTACATAAACTAAAATATGATAATGACACTTTAAAATACAACAACCTGAGCAATTATACTTTATATACTGTAAATGAGCGGTACTGTCTTACAAATGGTTACATTTAAAATTCTGCCACTAATTCAAAAGTAAAATAAACCTTGGGGAGATGCCATATCTCCATTAAAACGTTTGCTGAAAATCTTGAGATTTTTAGCAACAGGAGATTTGTAAAGCGAAAGCCTATTAATTCGGTCAAAACAATTAGGAGGGATTTTTTTCCTATGCTGGCCTTTATAAAAAAGGCGCTTAATCAGGTTTTCTCATCGCATAATTCGATGACATTTCCCCAAATATGACGCAACATCCCCCCCCATATTTGACAGTAGGGATGATACACTTGGGCCTGTGCGCTTCCCCAGATCTACACAGCACAAACATGCCCCCAGGAAGGCCAAACATCTGCGAACAACAGAAGTTTGTCTCAGAAATAAACAACTTCTTCATGGGCTTCCTAGCTTGGAGCCCATGCTCATTAAGGCACTTGCCAACAGTTCTTGCAGAAATATTCCCACCAATGCTATCCAACAGTGGCAGCTATAGCATTTGATGTTTGATGACAATCCTTCAGTGCCTGTCGTGCTATCACACGGTCATCTCTGACACTCGACTTTTATCTCTTTGGTACTATTGTTGCGTTTTATTGTTGTTTGAACAGCACAGTGTGAGCATTTCATTCGAGATGCTATTTGCACTTGTGACAATCCTTCTTCGTGCAATGCAAGTATCGCAGCCCGTTAAGATTCACTCAGTTCTTATGTTTTTGGCAGTTTTGATGATAAACTATCCTATAGCAACACACATTGAAAAAGAATTAAGACAGTGACTGAGAAGCAGAACTGTTTCATTGAAAAATAAAAAATCTCCATCTACAATATGTAAGGTGTAACACCATTAAATGGAAAGAACTATGGCACATGGAGTGTGAAGATGATGGATGACCTACATAAAGGCCTACTTGTCACCAATTAAATTATCAGGAATTTTATATGCAAAATTGCTGTCATTTAGGAAATGTGAAATTAAAGCACATATTTGATCACAAGTTCCGCAAAAATGCCGTTTTTGGAGCCATTTACACGCCACCTAAGGTGAATGTAAAGCGACATGGACGTCACAGTTGTAGCGTCCATGGGTAACTGGATGCTGTGTGAGATGGTCGAACATGTCGGGCCTGACGTTATATGTTGGTGTGATGCATGCGAGGTTTGAGGTCAAGGTTTGAGCGAGGCCAGTGACTTGACTCAAATCTTCGGTCCTAACTTAACTGCCTTCCTCATACACTTTACCTTCTTTCACTTGGACTTCCTCTCTAAGTCCACACGTTCCTTTGTTCGCTACCGATATCAACATTAAATAGGGAACAAGGCAGACACAGGTAAAACTTTAGTATATGTATTTTCCTTATTCCGTTTTGGGTACAAAGACCAACAGTACCGGTCCGTTCTCTGTCGCGGAACAGAAGTCGGAGAAATGCACCTGAGAGCTGTCTTAAATACAAAAATAAGTAGGCGTGGCACAAAGAACTTACTGACGCGCACCAATCAGTTAACAAGACGTCGTGCTAAAAAGCTCAGTAAGGGGTATTTAGCGAGCTAAAATACCATTTCAGGTGTTATACTTGTGTATTTTTGGAGCAGTGTTAGAAAATCTAAGTGTGGCAGAATTTGGAAGTCACCTCAATTTCCAGATTGACTTCAAACTGTCCTCTCTTGTCCACGATTTCGAGAAAGCCTCTTGTGGTGGCGGTCATCTTATTAGTGAATTGAAGGACCGCGGATTTAGCGGGATTATTTGCTGATGTATGTGAGCTCAGCTCTGTACGCGTGTGAGCATCATACCCCTTTTCTTCTACAAGCAATTCACGACATCGCCATTGTGGATTGAGACCACGGACATTGTAAAGTATCGTGCAACCATCTTATGCTGAACCATTGTGATCATTTGTAGACTAGATTTACTCGACATTGTTAAACTATGCTGTATTAATGCTCGGTCATCACTCACCCTTTATCTTACCCCATGGGGGTGGGCAGCGAACCAACACCAGTTCAACAAATTTTTCGAGAATGTTCTTAAATATCGTATACAGTGATCAAATAAGCATTTCTGCAGCTGTGACAGGTTATACTGGCCATTGAAAATATCCTGTCGACTGCTCCGGTTTTAAACAACTAGTTTCATGAATTTGTTGAATTTAGTTTCCTTCATGTTTACTTCATATGCACTGCTGGGCTTAATAAAAACTTAGTTGGAAGACTGGGCTAACATAAAATGCTTCCTCATGAACAGCTTTGGCAATTTCTTTGTCAACAGAAATAATGTCATTGATTTTTGTCTCGGCTGCTTTTCTGAAGGAATTTGACTTAATTATCGAATTGATAGAGTAAGACAGCTTCTCTTCGGCTTCATCAGCATGTCTTGTTCCTTGTTGAAAAAGACATGGAGCAGTCATCCTGTTTTGCAAGTATGAAAAAACGATTTAGGGGAAATTCCCTATTCACAAGTTTGGTATCTTCATACCAACTACCCTAAATGGCTGAACGGATTAGCCCAACACAGTTATTTGGAGAGGATTTCAAATATTTTACTCATGTCTTAACAAGTTTATGGCATATGTTTGTCGGCATAATCTAGGTCAGAAATATTCCAGGATTAATTTGAAAAGCTCCCTGACTTTCCAGGTTTTTCCATGACTTCCTCAACTGTCCTGACATTCCAGGTTTTTCAAGGATTTTTCAGGCTGTGGGAACCCTGCACATTGAAGACAGAAAACCAGCAACTGAGTGAAACATGCAACAAAATGTCCTCACTGACTCGGCAACACTCCATGAAACAGAAATGTTTACTCGTGTTGCTTACCTTCTTCTGTTCTGTACAGCTTTTTATGGAAACGGGAACTTTTGTTTCTGTTGCCATATACAATCAGGCACTTTCAGCAACATTCTACAACATATTGGCACAAGCAACAGAAACAAAACGTTCTCTATGTTCCCATCAGTGTGGTCATAGATTGATTTTTTTTAAAAAATGTATGGCTTTACAGTGAGAAAGTTATTTCTCATTACAACCTAATCTATAAAACCTGCAAACCAATATAGGAAACAAAATGGATGTATTTTTAAGGTTATGAACAACCACATTTGTACAGTTTACTTACTTGTATGCTCTTCAAATCGTTCGAGGAACATCAAATGCTGCCCAGCTCTATTTTTAGCCTAAAATCAAATGGGCAAAATTTTAATGTTTAAAAAATAAGAGGAATAAGATGATTTAGACCATTTAATCTACCTTCTTTGCTGCAGTTCTATTATCGACAGCTTTTCCCAAACCAAAACCTGAAAACACAAAATGCTTTAATTTTCCTCATATCTATGTACAAATTTGGTTTTTATAAAATTGAGATTGAAATTCATAATGGAATAGGATTCTGTAATTGGTCATATCTTTATTACTAACCTGCAATTCCATTTTTATTTCCAGTAACTACAAAGGCGCTCATGCGCCGTTTTCGACCATAATTTCCACTCATGTTGGTCACTGCTTTCATCTTTTGCGATAAAAATAAATTTGAGATGTAAAATCATGAAAAACGTCATATCAAAAACGACAATTTTATCATTCCGGCTCACTTCTAGAACCTTGGTGTCAAATCCATCAAATTTATCTGTTTTAAAAACAAAAAGTAGCAATTTTTCTTAGGGAGTGATCATGTTTTCAGCATCCTCTTCCATTTGCTAGCTTAATCATGTACCTTCTCCAACTGGGTCAGGTGGCCCAACATTCCTTCCTGGCATCTTTGTTCCTGAAAACCCTCTTTCTAGAGGTGACAATTTGAGCATTCGAAACCCTCCAAATGAATCCCGCATTTTATTCAGCTTTTCTTCTCTTTCCGGATCTGGTGGCAGCTGACGTCGCTCCACAATTTCCTTGCCTCTAATAACGGGTGCATTTAACCCAGGCCAAACCATATTGGATTTACCTATGAAGTGATTCAGAAATAAAATTTACCACATTATTTCTGTGAGTAATAAGGTATATTTAAATTTGGTTATTAAAAACATGTGCAACATTCTCAGAGTAAACCGAAGTTCATGTACACATATTCTGTCAGCAAAAGACAATTTTAATAATTTACCTAAATGTTTGGAAAGCAATTTTTATGTTAATGGTATCAAATTTTGAAAAAATAGTTCATTAATGATGGAACACAATCAATCACAGCACAAAACCATGAAAACATTTTTACTTCTCTGATACACTAAATTAATGACCTCTTACCTACACCAATAATTTGACCCCTGTTTAGATTTTTAGCAGATTTCTTTCCTGCTCCACGACCACGTCCCCTTCGCTTCCCTGCATTGCTCACGCTGGTCACACCTTTCCATATCTCATCCGCTTTTTCTATATTTTAAAATTATAAATGATGTAATAAGGCATTGTTGATATAAAAATACAACTGCCAATTTCAGAAAGCCTTACGCTTGTTGAAAAAACTGGTCGACCTCCGACTCTCGACCAGATGAGTGCTTGAAATCACATTACACAACAAAGATGTTGGGCAGCATAATCGCGAACCCAAATCTGCCAAGGAATTAAAACGTATTATGGTGATGTCATCAAAATAATAAGGTAGTTAAAACATTGATATATCTAATATTTATTTCCGATTCACAATGCATCTAACCCAGCGAGGGTGTGCGGGCGGCATCCCGCTCCGGGGTCCGAAGGGGGCATAGCCCCCTACGAAAAAATCGAATTATCATGAGTAGCCTACTTCATTTAGTACTTGAATGAGTTCTCAGTTTTTTACATATCTTACCCGATACCTATGCGCATTTTACATGTGCAAAGCTCAACATTTGTATTGTTTGTGCAAAAACGACGATCTTTTGTTACCATTTACCATTATTCATTTCCCAGTTAGGTTTAAGAATTTGAATTTTCAATTTTAAAAGCAATAAATATTGGTCGTTTAATTATGCCTAGTACCAGCAATGTAATGTGTCATATCAATTCTCCATTCATATAGCGTGGGAAAACGGCGGACCTGAATCGGATAGCGGGTGAATGTTGCGATCCGAAATCAAGAGATTTTTCATTCGGTTTGCAAAATTTTCAGCATTGTCCGGGCTCAAATTTGCAAAATATGACAAAAAATTGTTAATATTTTAAAATCTTAAAAAATTCTTAAGCTTCATTTAAAAAATGTTGGCAATGTTTGCAACAAAATGTAGAAGGGAAGGGACCCGGAAGAAACATTGCATCCCCCAGATATAATTTCTCACAGAGGTCCTGCCTTGGAGTATCGAAATGAACGGAGGTGTGACGTTTTTAGGCTAAGCATAATACTGAGGTGACGAGGGCACCTCTCCCCAGCAGAGAGAGTGGGGAAAATAAATCAATGTAGGCCTATCCCTGTTCGGGCGCAAATACTGAAGAGCTCAGAGCGAGGCAATGCACGCACGTTATTATAATAGAGCAGACTTAGCGGAGTATCTAATTCAAAAAAGTTTACATTTGGCGCTCGTATCACTATAATCAATGAAGATTGAGGAATGCCACCGCTGATGGTTCTCGAAGCATTAGAGTGTAATTTGAGTGCATGTCACTCTTTGCTCGACTTTGTGGCTCAACAGCTGCTTAGCTCACCATCTCAGTTGTGCTACACTGCTTAGTCTTAGTCATCCAGCCGTTGTAGCATGCCTAATCTGCCTGAAGGGCAGACTTACATAAAAGGCCCCTCAGCTGCACACCACTTTCATCAGCAACTGCTCAGCTGTTGAAGTCCATAGGGCATACTGAAATGGACCTCTCAGTTGCACGACATTCGGTACTAGTCAACCTTAATGTGAGCAAGGAGTATTGAGAACATCATGCCATGTCGTAATGTGTGAATTTTTCGTTTATCGCCGCTCAAACTGTATGGCGATTTGAATATGGTGCCGTTCATATACTCCACAGTTCGTCGATGCATTGTGAATCAGGCATGATATAGCCTACTGCAGAATAAATGAAAAACATTAGAAGTTAGAGCTACAGTATGTATGAGCACAGCATACGCAATACCAGTATATCGACTTCGTGTCAGCACCTAAATGTAATGGTCTAGTGTCAAAAAACGACTGAAGTCCGCCACGTAGCCATGCATTAACAAACTTGAGCATGCCCTACATCACGATATGATGCACTATATACGTTTTGACACATGAGCGTGGCTCCATTTGTATTTCTAACGTAGCTAGGCCTACTGCCACCAAGCGTCTCTATGGAAGATTGACTCCAAAGAATGCATCGAGTTGACATACAGGTATTCCGTATACTGTGGTACATATATGTGCCAGAATGGACCTTATGCAAAGTTACGTATAAATATATATATATGGAGCTACATCACGATCTTTTTATCGAAACAACAACTAGAAGAACATGCCTTGACACTGCCTCCTGGTAATTTTCGCCAATGAAATGAATGAAATGTCTTGTGATAAATGCAAGCTGACAAAATCTGCATAAGGTCCATTAAAATGAGGAATAACAGAATTGAAGATTATAGAATACAACTTTATAAGTATGTGACGTACATCTTCTCATGCAAACTACATGTGCGGGGCAACAAATGAAGTATGATACGATTGTCAATATTTGAAGGAGTTGATGATTGTAGTGAGAATGATTGGGAAATGTACCTCTAGTTAATTCGCAAATGGCGAAAGAATTGCCAAAACGTAAAAATGCCGCCATGGTTGTCCTATTTCCAGGGGATGTGTTTGACAAGAAGCAGTAACTGCAATAAAATACATTTCATATTAACTGACAATTAGTTAAATATAGGAAATAGGGGATCACCATTTACTTTTCATTTCTAAGATTTGGAACAAATTTGAAAATACTAAGATGAAGCAATTACATGCATTATAAAAATGTTCTGGGATTGAAAATTCAAACACAGATGCATAAGCTTCCAGGTGCATACATGCAACTTTGTAGTTGAAATAAAAAAAAATCGTTTTAAACAAATTTCCCTGACTAATGACAACGTGTAATTTCAAATATACCAACGTTATCAACGATTTAGCAAAATCGACACGGGAAAATATTAAAAAAAAATTAATTAATTATATAGTTAATATAGGAAAATTTTGAAAATTTTATTAAATTGGCATGAGATAGTTTTACAAATTCATATTCGGAAGTTATAGTTTTCCAAATTTTTGCTTGGAAAAGGCTGACTATTCAGGAAAAAGTTAAAAAGTTTATAAATCTGTACTTGAAAAAAGTGAAACATTTTGAAAATGAATGCAGGAAAAGGTTAGAAATCTTTCAAATTTGTCATCAGAATTTTTCAACAATTTTACAAATCTGTACTTGAGAACAGTTAAGAATTTTTCAAATTTGTGCTCAGAAAATGGGAAATTTTGCTAATTTGTGCTCGGAAAACGTGGGGACTTTTTCAAATTGGTCCCTGGAAACTGTTGAAAACTTTGCAAATTTACCCTCGGAAACTGTTGAAAACTAACAAATTTATACTCGAAAAAGTTGGAAATTTGTAAAATTTCGCAAATTTGCCTCGGAAGAATTTGTAACATTTTGAAAATTTGTCCTCGGAAACTGTTGAAAATTATGCAAATTTGTCCTCGGAAATTGTTGAACATTTTGGAAATGCATGTCTATACTGAAGACATTTTCAAAAGTTTGCAAATGGGTCCTAAGCTAACCATGTCGAAGCATTCATTTTGGATTTTCACAAAATGTTGATAAGTTGGCTTTCATTGGATGAGGAATGCAGGCATTTCATTGGTGTTCGTCCATTCTCGTTTATCCAAAACCGTCATTTTTATCTGGGTTTGTTCCAGTTTTGGCCATTTTCTGAAAGGTACAGAAACAGTGCCTACATTGGCTCCGTGTGGCTAGCTTATAGCTAGTGAAGGAATAAGTAGCCAACAACTGTAACATCACAGCTTTAGTTTCACTACCAAAGTTAGAGATCTGGTCCCAGGAATAATATAAATAGCTAGCAAAAAAAATCTGGCTGAGCTTCAGCTCCTTTTACCTAGAGCAGGATTCAACAGAGCAAAGTGTGCATACACAACGCCTTCAGCAGAAAGAATTCTGTCCTGTGGGAATCAGGCATATGTTAGACAAGGATGAAGATAAAAGTTAGAAGCAACCAGAGCGATGGAACAATTGAATTGAAGACTCATTATATTCAATATCAAATATGACTTCGAAGAAGAGCCGCGTCTGTTATCAAGATTAAGCGATAAACAAGAAAAAAAACTTTCCTTGACTTCGGCTAAATTTTTTCAAACGATCGCTACTTAAAAAAGTGGACTGGAAATTGACAGATATGCCCCCTCCTGCAAACTACAATCCTAACACTAGCTAGGAAAGTTATTAGGCTACTCAATATCTTTCAAGTGCCATGAAATCTAAACCTACATAAAATCACATCTTTCACTAAATTCAAAAGGTTGAAACATACAATTCATAACTATTGAAGTTCAGTAACAGAACTATATACTTCTAGGAAAGCAGTTTTCCCACATTCTTTGATAATTTTGTTTAAATCAATACAATTTGAGTTCAACAACTTTATTAATTTGAATATTAATTAAGTGTAATCTTTATTAAAAATTTAACAAATCATAGTTGATTTATTAACATGTGCTAAATAAACTTCAATCAGATGTTTATATTATTACAGTTATTTGTAAGGATTGAAGCAAAGCCTCAGACATGCAGGGCTATGAATACCTACATATTGTGACAAAGCTTTCCTGGATAGTCTTTTTACGAGTAAATACTTTTGCAAGTGGTGTTAAATATAAATTGTAGTGATTGACAAGTATTTTCCTATTTACACACATAGGCCTACTTTAAAGAAAGAAACCTAATGGAGGATTTAACCACTATCCAACCAAGCATGCATTGACATAAGGCACCACCAGGTGACTAAAATATTAACTGACATGGTGAGGAAGATGTCATTGACACCCAGGTAAGTATCGCGGACACGGTGTGTATCAAGGTGGGGTAGGATCGCGACGGAAGCACAACTAATGTAGCGCCTCCTTGCGGAGGCACCCGCTTCGAAGGGTGTGCTACTATTCAGATTCAGATTCATTGTGCTCTGTTGGAAAGGGGTTGTAAGGAACATACGTGGATACACCTGACTGACACCGCTTGCCTTTCGATCCTAACTAGCGGAGTACGCTCCCCAGTCGAGGTCGTTGAGAATTTTGAGGATGTGTTAAATTCTTTAAGTGGCGGCTCTTTCGGATGACAGTTTAAACCGAGTCCCGTGTAGATCCCGTTTGATCTCTGTACGTTAAAGATCCCTCTTGTGGAGGTGGTAGTCCCCCCTCGTAGGCAAAATTCCCAGGTAGGTGACGCTGACACATCCCCTGGCGTTGGTGTTTAGCCCTCGTGTGCAGAAATAGGTCAACGTTAGAAATCCACAAACCAAACAACCAACCAACATCCACCTGACTGGAATAACTCCATCTACCATTGCTTATGTAATGAAATTGACAGCTTTTAAATCAAAAGGATGGAAATTAATACTTTTGGGTGACTTTAATGATCACCTTCAACAATTGGACGGGGTCGATATTGTCAATGGCATAAAGTAGCGGATCTTCTGTGAGGCGAACGACCTTACTATAGAGAACCTGCTCAGCATATACATAAAGGAGGAGACAGCACGAGTCAATTCTAGTGGCATGTACAAAAGAAATAGAGAACCTGCTCAGAATATACATAAAGGAGGAGACAGCACGAGTCAATTCTAGAGGCATATACAAAAGAAATTTGTATCATATCAAGCAAAGATATCCAATTCTTCCTATAGTATAGCAGACTCTATATATATAATTATTGAAAAGCTAAAGGAGTTTGGAGAACGATTTAGTATAGACCAAATTATTAATAATTATTAATGCAGACAAAACAAGATATAAGACAACCAGATGAAAAGGATGGCTTAAACCCTCTTGGCCCTTTGGCTTAAACCAAGTGGAACCTATTCAAATTTCAACGACAGGGCTCAAATTTGCCATTAAGAAACTCTGGGATAGCAAGTCTTCCAGAGAGGACACCATTCCAAATGAGTTTTAAACTACACAAGGATAGAGTACGTTCCCGTCGCAAGCGACCGGTGTCGCATACTGGTATTGCAGACACCTACCACTAAGCAACACTTTTTTGGGTTAAAACAAGTGTCGCTTAGTGGTAGGCATCTGTAATACCACTAAGCGACACCGGTCGCTTGCGGCTGGAAAAAGTTTTGTTATGAACATACCCTTTAGATGACAAACAAGCTCTACTGAATACACTCAAAACCTGTCTTTATGGTTCCATTCCACATGGTTGGAAACCCACAAGAATCCAGCATTGTTTTCTTTTTGGCAATTTCTGAAATTTTACTGGTGTCCCATCAATTAAGTTGAGTAGCGTGGCGAGATGATTTAATGGAATACATTTCGGTTTACGGTGCAAACTATATCTCCGTAACTTTTGGTGTTGGCGACGAAATGTATATATATTTGAAAACTACTTACAGAGATGAGGCGCGGACGAAAGAGTTGAAGTCGCTAGATAAATTCGTAGTGAAGTTACGACGATTTTAAATTTCAGAAAAGCGCATTCGCAGCCATGTTTGTGCCTTCGGATCCCGACTACAAACATGGCGTACATCGCGTAAGCATGCAGTGAGCTTCGTTCCATTTTTCAAATAAAAACGGAAACATTT
>JAQGAO010002537.1:0-19393 GCA_034697705.1 Ommatoiulus sabulosus
TTAAGTGACACGTGATCCATTTGCACCCGCACCTGAAGTGGACAACACGGGTGTGCCCAGCCGAATCCGCTATAAGCAAAAATCGTCATTTCAAATGATCGGGTAAGGTTGAAATGTAATGAAAGCTAATGACGCACCATTTTTGAAAGTAATGTCATTATTGTTGACGACATTATTAATAAACGTGTGCAGTTCCCTATAAATGAAAATATTAAGAATATACATTACAGTAAATGAGAGCATGTTCAAGAAGGGGCAGTCCATGAATAACCGAGTTTTTTATGGTTTCACTATAGGCTCCATAAATGGCGCAGATAAAATGTTTACGTTCTGAACAATGATGAAATACGTTCTATCAATGATCATGATTTCGTACTACAATGAAGGGTAAATCCTTAGCTAACGAATGGTTTTTTATGGATTGCCCTTTCTGGAAATCATACGAAATTGATTATTTATAGATTACTTCCACATGGAATCGATAACAAACTTTTATTAAATTTGAAACCGTGGCTATGTCTGAATTACCCCTTCAAACCTAACGTCAGAGGGATATTTCTCGTTTAAATCGTAAAACAATTTTCTGAGCTATTTATGGGTTGCCCTTGTGTGAAACTATACTAAACCGGGGTTATTTATGGATTGCCTAACTGGAAACAGTAAATAACTTCATTAAATACGCATACTTTTTAATATGGCTATATAAGCCACAGTATACGAAAAGACCCGTATGATTCCATGCTAGTTCCTCAGAATTCCGCGAGGGGATCTGATTAGTGAATGGGTTCTGAGAAGTGTCCATAAATTACTGGATTTTTTGCCATTTAAATTAGTTTGTTTTTTTGTTCTTCAGTGAACATTATACAGTTCCCACCATTATCCAAAGCTAAGGAGGTGGTTTACTTCCGTTGCGCTTTTCTGTTAAAACCCTTTTGTTCCCTCTTTTTGGCCAATTAAACGCAGCTTTCTCAAACAAATAGCTCGCTGCCATTGTTTTCTTAAATATCTTTTACGATATTTAAATTTAGTTGTTTTATGCTAAATAGTAATTTTGCACCGAGCTTCCTTTGTTTTGTCTTCTGAGCTTCTCAAACAATGCCTTTTCCTGTTTCTTTTGTGCACTCTTTCTGGGTACGGAACACCCATTAAGACTGCGACGCTCCCCGTCAGGGGGCGACCTTGAACTTGCCCAAGACGATGCTGCTACCTTGACTGACCGGAAGTGCGAGAAACTCGGGAGGAAGAATTAAGTGTCGTGATGTTTCCAGCTAGAGCTTGGTGTCGCTAATCCCAACCGTCTAATGGTATCCTAACCATGCAGGCCACGATATTGTTTCTAGCACAATCCTAACCGTTTTGTCATTCTAAACATGCAGGAAATATCCTTTCCTAGCAAAATCCTAACCATGTAGGTCATCATTGCTTCTATCAGAATCCTAGCTGTTATATGGCGCCTAACAATGAGCAGAATCCTAACCATGCAGGCAGAAAAATTATTTCTAGTTTAATGCTAACCGTTTTATGACATTCTGACCATGCAGGCAACAGTTTTTGCTAGCAGAATCCCAACCGACTTATGGCATCCTAACCTTAAGCCAGCATCAATTTGCTTTTATCAGAATCCTAACCGTTATGTGGCATTTTAACCATGCAGGAAGCATCATTATTTCTAGTAGAATCCTAACTGTTCATTACGGCATCCTAACCATGCAGGCAAAAATTTTTTAGCAGAATCCTAACCGATATGACACCCTAACCATGTACATTATAATAACCACCATTATTGTTTACATCAGAATCCTATTAAACTGACATATGGAATCCTAACCATGCGGACAGTAGTGCAATCTCAGATTTGTTAATGCCAACCGCGATCAGGCATCCTAACCATGCAGGCAGCATTGTTTTTGAATTACGCATGATGCGCCACTGGTCATTGGAATGTCCTTGAAATGTTTGAAGGATAAGAGGGAAGGGTTCCCCCCTCTCCCAATTGTGTCTACCAGATGGCGTGGTGAGTGATGGCAAGTGGCAGGTGGTCAGCAAGGCAGTTTGGGCCTTGTGAGATACCAGTTGCTGTCTTATTATTTCTACCGGAAATGCATTCTTTGGCGATGACATCTTGTGGACAAAGGTTTTGGGAGTGTCTTTTGCAACTTTCCTACGAAGATTGTAGTCATGATTTTGATAAATTGACCAAAGAGTACTATGGATACCGCTCAGTTTTTGGGAAACGTTTTTCTAGGTTTCGTTGGGTGGGCAAAACCAATATGTAAGACTAACTGCATGACAGTTTTCTTCATGAACTAATGTATTGTACAGTTTAACTAGCCTTAAGATGAAATGGCCTACTCTTGTAGCAATTTTTAATTGTTCTTGCCGTTGGAATTGAACAATAACATACAATTCCTAACTTTTATACAATGTAGTTTTCCTAACAGCAATAAGTTAGCAAATATTATCCATGTAATTATCATAATCTTTATAAGTGTCCAATGATGTAGTTATTCTAAATTTCACTTACATGTAGCAAATAATTTACATGGATTTATCATAGTCTTCATAATTGCCTAATGATTTCACATTTACATGTAGCAAATAATGTACACGTGGTTATTCTATAACCATTATAATTATCTGATGTTGTAATATGCTAACTTTCATAGTTAGCCAATCATATCCCATGTTCATCTCCTAACCTTTATAAATAATCTAATTATTTACTCATCTTAAACTTTATAAATTGTCCAAATATTTATTCATCTTAACCTTTTATAAATTGTCCAATTATTTAGTCATCTTAAAATTTATAAATTATACAATGATGTAATTATTCTAATCTTTATAAATTATTCAGTGATGTAGTTATTCCAATTTTCAAAATTCTCTAATCAAGTAGTTATCCTAACCATCTAAGTTAGTAAATAATATACGCGTTGTTATCCCAACCTTTATAATTTCCATAAAGGTTTGGTTTATTGACAGTGATGAATTGTTTTCTTTTATTTTTTGTTTCACTCTGCTGACGTGGATGGCGCTGCGCCAAAATATGCCCCGTTTTTCCCCTTCGAGGGAGTTTGTTGATAGGGCTTAACCTCGTCGTGTCACGTTGAAGGCTAGCTGCATTTTTCATTAGTTTAAAACATCTCCTCCTCTTTCTTATTACGGTTATCAAACATGATGTTCATTAACTCGTTTTTCTGGCGTAGTAGCGCCACCTACGATGACCTTGATGCCTCTATTTTTGTACCTCTATTTGTGAATTTGGTTGCACGAGAAAATTAACTTTGTGAGTGAAAAAAAACCACGAAAAACTGCACTAGATGGCGCTGAAATCATAGGCGACCATTTTTTGTTTGTTTTGTTGTTGCTGACTTGTGTTGAACTTGCTGAAATTAAACTTTAGGAATTTAGTAAGACTGGTAGATTTCTAATCAAAATGCACGGGAAATTGTTTTGGGAAGAAACCCGTAACAAAATTTGACAATAGTGGTGATTTGGAAATAAAAAAAAAAAGAATTGGGAGTTTGGAAGAAAAAAATGCGAAATTAAGATTCTGGAAAATTACAAAAATTATACGAAATTTGTAGATTTGGAAACTAAAAAAAATATTACTTTGATTTGAAAAGAAATGATATTGGGAGATTGGAAATAAAGATTAAGGATATATGGATTTAAGAGGTCAGGAGATGAAAATCATGGTAGATGTGGAAAAGATCACTTAAAATCTTTATAAACCAAGAAAAGCTGGGTAAAGCTGACCAACTCTGGAAAATTTCAGGAAGTCTGCAACAGTACAGGAAAAATTTATATATGTAGTAAAATTTTGGTTATTCATACAGAAAAATTACAAAATATGAAATTTTCTTGAAGATTCTTATGATGGCATGATTGTTTTTCTTCTTCAAATTCGTATTTTTGTAGGTTTGTTAGCTCTATCATCCTTATTTATTTAGACATGATGACGTCATGGGTCATTCTCGTTTTTCGTGTTTGCTTCCATCAGTAATACAATGACCTGATTGTTTGTTGCCACAATGACGCCATTGCTGAACACAACAGCTGATGTTCATGACAACAATACATTTCTTTTCTCTTTGAAGTTCAAGATGACGTCATTGGCGGTATTTCGTGTTTATGGGCTTTAATTCTAGCAAATTCGACTTGTCAAACCTACAAATAATTCTTGTCAAAAAAGCTTTAGCTCTGTTTTTTATGTTGTATTTTGAGCTGTTTTTTTTTTTTTTTTTTTTTTTTGATCCAAAAAAACGAGACAAACGTCAAATAGAAATGAATGTGTTATTGGAAATGTTCCAATTGCCAAGTTGACAAATTTGCGTCTTTTGTCCTTTGCATTGGTCATGCGAGGGTCATTCCGTCTGATTTATTATGACCGATTGAGTCGCATTTGCTTCAAGGAATGTCGTCGTTGATTTTTTGACAGTTTAGGATGGAACTCTTCCGTCCAAAAGTCTCAGAAGATCTGTTCATTAACTGGAGAAAGATCTAGAGATGTCTTAACAGATCTACATCTATACCATATTACTTGAATGAACGAAGATCGACTATACAATTTTATTGGACAAAGACCTAGAGATTAACAAAAACCTACATGTACACCAAGTACATCTTTTGATGAAACCTAGCCTACATGGAATGGAAAGAGATCTATTCTTAAAACAAGACAAAGTTCTATCCCGTAAATGGACAGTACTGCTTTTTAAATGGACCGACTTGTAAATCTACTCAAGATCAAAGATCTATTCTTTAACTGGACAAATTGTTTAAATGAGCAAAGATCTTCTCCGTAAACAGATATATATGCACTCCTTAGCTGGATTGAGATCTAAAGCGTAGATCTACTCTTGAAATGTACAAAATTGCAAACAACGAGTAAATATTTGGTAAAATGACCACATTTTTTATATTTTGATCCATTCAATTTATTCAAAAGTATAAATGGCTCCTTTGTAGCACCCCTCTCTTCGACACCATGGTCCCTAAAATCGCGCCTGTTTTGTTTGTTGTTTATCAGTTTTCTGCTTCATTGCCAATGAGGGTTGGATGACCTTTGAACCCCAGGTATTTTCGGTAGGGTCATTCATGCACCGAGCCTTTTGTGTCACTTAGCATTGTCCGAACTGAGCATTAGGACCATTGACCATGCATTCGTAGGCTGCGCCACCTTTTGTGCGATTTTTCCCTGAAAAATTGCTACTGAAATAGAAAATATTTCGTGTTCTCACCTTCGATATTGCCGATAGTGACCAGTGTCCACTTCCCACCTCGCTATTTATTGTCCATTCGCAGAAATGGCACAATGAGTAAGGACCCTACGCTCGAGGGATTATTTTTGGTTGTTGTTGACACCTTATCTCTACTGCCATTGTGACGTCAGCGTGGGCAGGTGTCGCCAACTGACCAGTGGTCATTGTTGGTGTTTGTGCGGCGTGGGAATCACACATCCAATGGGGATTATCACAGTCGGACATTGTATTGGTTAGCGCATCTGCGTCTCAGATGAAAGTTGAGTAAATGCACCTGAGCATGAGTATGTGCTCATGCTCGCTAAGACATCTCGAAATCTTTGATAAGTGCGTATCGAGTTACGAATTGACCATAAACCCTTGGTAAGAGCTGGAACTTCTAGTACATGTAAAATGATAGTATCCTTAAGTCTTAGCAAAAGCGCACTTATCTTAGCTCAGCTACATGTATATACAGTATGGTAGAAGTACTCTTACCGTGCTCAAACCTTTATGAAAGCACACTCACCGTGATTATGTTTTGTTAAAAGCAAACTTATCAATAAGTTGCAATGCTTGGACGTTATTTAAAGCACTCAAACATTTGCTTGAGACTTAGTGAACCATTCTTGGTGCTCGAGTCTTGGTGAAAGCATACTTGGTGCTCGAGTCTTGGTGAAAGCATACTTGGTGCTCGAGTCTTGGTGAAAGCATACTTGGTGCTCAAGTCTTGGTGAAAGCATACTTGGTGCTGGAGTCTTGGTGAAAGCATACTTGGTGCTCGAGTCTTGGTGAAAGCATACTTGGTGCTGGGGTCTTGGACCCTTGGTGAAAGCATACTTGGTGTTTGGACGTTAGTAAAAGTACTCTTAATAAAAGTTAATATGATGGCTCAATTAACCAAAATCCCAGTTTATTTTATCTATTGCTAAACTGTATTTAAACACTTTTTTATACATTTTCTTTTGATGACCATCGTCCATCCTAAAGGCTACTTTTCGCGGGGAAACACGTGGGTGTCAAAAGTAGCCACTGTCCAGCTTGACCCTGGCAGTGACCTACTGGCAGACAAACTTCGTTTCCCCTCGATGAGGCTGTTGACACTTGAGTGAGTTTTTTCGAGCATTAGGGAGCGCTGGTCAAGGGGCGAAAATGATAGTGACCAACTGACCATATTGGGGGAAACGAACGAGTGGTCAGCACCTGTTTCACACCCTTTTCAATGAATGGACTGAGAATGAATGGAGTAAAAGGGGAAACGTGTTGCGTTTTGGTGATTTATGGAGGAGCCTCATGTTTGACATGTTTACTAGGGATATTTTTAGGCATAAAATGTAATATTTTCAAAACGTATTCGCGAATGAAAATGACAAACAATTAGGAAATTCATATTATTTCCCCATTTCACAGCCTTTAATTTTATATTAATGAAATTAATATTTTTTTTCCATCGATTTTTTTGTTAAAAAAATATTTTCGATTTTTTTTTAGTTTCTACAGATAACCAAATTAGATGCTTTGAAATTTAGCAATTTATATTATTACATTTCACACTTGTTGATTGTTAATACCAATTTAATTTGACTGCAAAAAGTGCCATCTAGTGACCATTACATGCAACAGGAGGACATTTTCTTTTGGAAATGTTGAAAAATTGAGATTCACAATGTCTATTTTTCCCCCTTTTTCTTTTTTTAAATGTCTCACGTTTTCAAAACTTTTCTTTTTTTCTTTTTTAGGTAAGCAAAGAATTTGTTGTCTTTGATAATCACTATAAAAGTGCTCTAGTCAAGAGGGTAAGTCACATTTCTCTTACTCTATGGCACAAACATGGACTTGATATAATTTTTTGTGGTAATAATAAAAAAAAATATTTTCATTGTATTATTTACATTGATTTCTCCATTTCTTAGACTAGATTTGATTACATGTTTTTATTCCTTTCATACGGAGGTGAGCCACTGAGCACTAGTGTGTTACCCTGCGGGTATCCGATTCCTAATGTCAGGGTTGTGACACTTCGTGGCGCTGCCACCATGTCACTAGACGTTGTTTAACTGGTGGGGGTGTACATATTGTCTCCCCCAGAATTTCCAAAATCCAGGAAATCTTTCTTTTGGAATCCCTTTTGCTATTTCCCTTTTACAAGTTGTGTATATCGATCAATAGACGGCGCTTTTTAGCATTAAAACCACATTTTAGAAATCGATAAAGATAAACGTGTGGGAAATTTGAAAATGTAAGCTTCCCAATGACTAGTTATCACCTTTCACCATTTGTATATTAACACAAATTATCAAAAATATTAAATTTACTGCCCAAAAATATACTGGAAAAAAATCCCCCATTAGGAGCACCCTCTTAAGATGACTCGTAAAGATGACTTATGACTTTTTTCCGTTGCTGTCGATATCGTTATAGACTTCGATGCCACTTTTGCTGGCAGTCACGTGGCCGTTTCCTATGTCGTTAAACTGATTCGAGCGTCGTTAAATGAAAAAAAAATGGCGCGAAAACACGAATATTGCATTAGATTCACGAAAGCGTGAATATTTGAGTGCAGAAAGGAAGTTACCGAAATCGTTTTTGAGTGGTGGTCATTTTCAACAGCGAGGTCAAGCATTTTGAATGTCCAGCGTGTTATGGACCGTGGTCAATTTGACCATTGAAATGCAAATGATTCGACGCCCACGCGACATTTGCGGCGACGAAGCAAATGTATCGTGTCTGCACGCTTGACTTGACCATTATTGACCATTCGGTGAAACGCAGGCGAAATTTGGATAATTTTCTGAATGTTTTATGCAAAATTTTTGTTCAGTCTTATGCCAAAAGTCGTCTCCGATTCCTAATATCAGTTTGATTTATTCCTTGACATTTTGGGGAATTATGTAAAGTTTCTGAAAGTTTTAAGTCAATTTAGATCTGCAATTTGTTTTTTTCCTATTAGAATTCCCATATTCCTAAAATCCGTAGTTTTAAATTTTTCGACTGTGTAAATTTTCTGATTATCTTAAGTTAAATTTGATAAATTTCTCTCGAAGGTTTTAAGTCATACATGTATATGTATTTTTCCAAAGTTATTCGACATTTTGGTGAATTGTGTAATTTTTCTGGAAAGTATTTGGCATAAATATGGTTCTGATAACAAGGACAATTTTCTGTAATTTTTGGCAAGGACAATTTTCTGATAAAATATGGCATATCTGGATAATTTTTTGAATCAAAATATGATATATGGAATACACAATTTGCTGTGATTCGGGGAATTGTGAAAATGTTCTGAAAGTCTTGCAAAAAGTTTTGCAATTTTGTTTGCTATCTATTGATTTTGGATTAAATATACATTACATTTGTTATCGGTAAATCTAAGGCATTTTCTGTGAAAAAAGTGTAATCATTTTCTGAAAGTTTTATGCAAAATTTTTGGGCAGTTTTCTGCCAAAAGTCGTCTCCGATTTCTGAAATCTGTTGGATTTATTCCTTGGCATTTTGGGGAATTGTGCTAATGTTCTGAAAGTCTTGCAAAAAGTTTTGCAATTTTTTTTGCTATCGTCTCCGATTCCTAAAATCCATAGTTTGTTTTTCGGTTTTGCAAATTTTCTGATTATATTAATTTAACTTTTGCAAATTTTTCTCGAAGGTTTTTAGGTTTTTTTTTGTTGCCAAAATTCTTCGAAATTTTGGTGAATTTTAAAATTTGTATGGGGAATTTTCGGCATAAATGTTATTCTGAAAACAAGGACAATTCTCTGATAAACTACAGTATATTAGCGTATGTGGACAAATTTCTGGATTAAAAGAATATGGTATGTGGAATCTACGCAATTTTCAGGAAAAATATATAATTTTATCTATGGATTTTTGTTGTGGAAAAATGTGGTTGGTGGCATCGGTAGATAATTTTCTGGTAAAATATAAATTTGTTATCTAGACAATTAGCTGGAAAAAAATATGGTAAACCTAAAGCAATTTCTGGAAAAAATGACATATTTGTTATCTTGCAACGCCATCGATGCTAAATTTTGATTTTTTCAAAAGTTTTAAATTATGATAAATATATGTTAGATATGTTAAAATTTGTTACCAACAGCACCATTCCAGGACAAGATTATCGAAGATGAACCTTTTTTTTTTGCTGCGAATTCTTGTCAAAAACCTGGTATAACGAAATTGGTAACAGGTGCGAGATAACGAAATTAGGTAAAGGTAAGCTTCAAAACTGTTGTTTGGCGAATGACGTCACGTAACGGTAAAGGTCAATGCACCTTTCCAGTAAGCATTTCTGAGAAATTTTCAATATAAAAAAATGCAGACTCGCGTGGGCCACGTGACGTCATTTCTGCGAATAACGTTGAATGCGAGACTAATTTCAATGTCTGCTCTTTTCATCAAATTTCATAAAAAAAAAATATCTGGTTTCTTGTTTTCTCTGTAATTTTTGAATGACCCTTTTTTGTTGTCCAGACTTATCAGGATTTTGTCTGGTTTTTGTTCAGTGATATGTTGAATGTCGATAATCCGGAAAGATTGGGAAAATAGTTTCCCGGATAATCGAAAAATTTGACGAAAACTTGGAAAAATATGACATTGACTTGAAGGGAATTCAAAATTTTGAAATACTTAAGAATTTGAATGACCGATTTAGGAAATAACGTAATAATATTTTACTTATTATATATAATAATTAATAAAATACTTTATAGCAAAATAGAACAATTTTTTCCTCCAAAAAATCTTATAATTTTTCCAAGTATAACAAAACACTCCTGTGATTTGGTTTAAATAGTCATTTTTTGAGTAATTGATGGGGAAAGAGTTTTTTTTTCATTTGGAAAAAATATCGTTTATTGGATGAAATTGTGCCGGTTTTTATTGAAAAATTGGTCTTTTTTAAATAAAAAGTTCGTTCTTTTTAAGACAATTATTTTTACCAAATAAAACATTTGGTAAATGTGTACAGACTTTGGAAAAATTCTTTTTTTAAAATTTCATTTATTTTTGGAGTATTCATTATTTTGAAAATACTGTCATTTTAAAGGAAAAATAATGATTAAATAGTTATGTAATTTTATTGGAAAAAAATGTTTAAATACTAATTGTATTGGAAAAAATGTTAAAATGATAATTTTATCGGAAGTATAATTCTATAAGGAAAGCAATTTGTTTTTCAAAGTGAATTTCAGAATTTTAAAATTTCTCATTTATTATCGGTAGTCGAATTTCTAATATATCGGATAACTATTGATAAAACAATGAATTTATTTTGTAAATTGATGTATAAATTTGTTCATATTTCTTGTCTTTTTTTCCATTTTACCTAATGTATTATACAGAATCTAAAGAATTCCTCATGCCTTTAAAAGCCTACTTTAATCACACTTAAGTCAATTATTTTACTTTGATAAACTTAAAAAAAATATGAAAATGTTAAAAATGAAATTTATTGTCTTATCAAGAAATGTACAAAGAATTTTCCGAATAATTTTGCAATTTTTAACAGCATGATTTTCGGAAGTATTACCAAATTTTACAATTTTTTTTTACAAATTTTGACCCTATTAGATGAAATGGTCAAATTTCGTAATTAACTTCGGTGATAAATGATGATTGCATGCTCGGGTTTAGGTTAGCAATTATAGCTCAGTTACTGCTAAATTTGCTAAGATATTTTTGTGAACTTGTTTTGTATCTTTTCTCAGAAAATTTGACAATTTTTAAGCCTGACATTTAAAATTAATGGATTTTGAGTTGCTATCTCTGTTACCCCTTTTCTTAGAAAATGTTATTCTCCCTAAAGTAACCAAATCTGATCCTTTTTTAAACGAAAATAATACAATTTTAAAAGCGGTTAGTGGTAAATATTTTCTTTTAGTACCAATTTTTCTGCATTAAAACCATACTGCATAGTTGATACCATATCTGTCAGTGTAGTTTACACTTTGTAATTCCACAGATTTAATTTAAATTCAAAATTATAAAAACATTATTATTAAAAGTTCAGAAATATAGAAATATAAAAACATCAAAAGTTCAGAATTATGAAAACATTAGCATAAAACTCAAAAATCTAAGCCATTATGTACAAAATTTCCGAAATATAAAAAAAACAGTAGGCCTATACCATTCAGAAATACATTTTTAAAAAAATAAAATTCAGAAAAAAATGAGCAATTTGTGACGAATTTAATAGTAAATTCTCAGATAAGAAATGTATCACAAATTTAGTATACAAAATCACACTTGTAAATTCAGTACAAAATTCAAAATTATAAATTTGGTTGAACAAATTCTGAATTGCAAATTCAATATGAAATTCATCAATACAATATGTACTAGTATATGTATAATTTTAAATGTAAGATTATTTAAATTTAATTTATATTATATTTTTTACAAAAATCGCTAGATGAAATCCAAGATTAACATTTTTCTCGTAATTTTAACCGCCAAACTATTTCGTAAACTTGAATTAAGTCCAAAAAAAATGTGTCCATTTTCATAAAAAAAAACATGTCTGCGCAAGACGATTTGCCAAAAACAACAAATTGTTTTTGACGTTTCTGTTTCTGTACAGAAAATTGGGCAAGGTTTTCAGTTACTTCAGAGATGTTTCGAGTTCAGTTATGTTTGAAGTAAAAATACCACAAAAAAAAGTTTTCTTCAAATTGCTGCTTGATTTATATTTCTCAGGTTTTTTCCCTACTTTATTTGCTTTTAACTTCTGAGGAGAAAATCGTTGCGGATTTCACGTAATTTGCATCTATTTCATAAGTTCGTTTTCGGGAAATTTTCCGAAGAGCCCGGTAAAGGGTGCGCTGAACTTTGATTTTTCCTTATACGCCATAATGTGAAGCGCCATTACACAAATTGCATATTTTTAGCGCCATCTTGGAAACATAAAAATACATCATAGGAAAGCCAAAAAAACGTTTTTCAGATTTATTGAGCACATAACTTCGAAAGAGCCTGAAGAAAAGGCCTTTTTCCAAGTTCTATAATTTCTTTATTTATTAATTTCCAAATCTCCAGATTTCTTCATCATTGTTTGTTATTCCATATCTCATTATATTCTTTTTTTTTCATTAAGAATTTTCCAATTTCCTTTTTATTGGTTTTATTGCAATTCTCACTTGCACAAGAGTGATATACATGGTAGTGTTCTAAATTATTGTGGATAACCAACTTTGGTGAAATGTGCCAAAAAACAAAGAAAACACCATGCTTTATTTGGAAATAAACTATATGATTATAAGAAAAAAAACGTTGCATTCAACTAACAATGACCACGTTTTTCAAAAACAAGAAACTTGTTTGTTCTTCTCTAACAAGTGGATTTACATAAGGATGATTAATGAAACACGAGCAGTTTATTAATAAATGGTTCGAGGTTAGATAATGCCTCGTTATTCTTAAAATAATTGAGAAAACACAAGCTAAGATCTAACGACGTATTCAACGTCGAAGGAGTCTTTGGATTAATCACATAAGAAAATGTTTAATTATTGTTGCATTAATTCCTATGGGAATACCATATTAAAGGTACGAACATTCGAGTTACGGACATGTTTTCGGGAACCATGTTCTAGGGGTTCTAGGGATAAGGGGTCAATATGCGCAACACTTGGTAAAATATGTAATGTTTCACTGGTTATTTTGGCTTGATTAGTTTATCTGTTTGATCATTTTGAATGGAAGTTGGACCAACTATCAATTATCATCAACTAAAGATTATCGATAAATGTAAGAAAATTAAAGGTAAACATAAGTTGAGCAACCTAAACAAAAGTTGAGCAACCTAAACAAAAGTTGAGCAACCTAAACAAAAGTTGAGCAACCTAAACAAACAGAATTGAGCAACCTAAACAAACAGAATTGAGCAACCTAAACAAACAGAATTGAGCAACCTAAACAAACAGAATTTTGTTTAGGATGAGGCTACCTAAACAGTAAACGAGCAACCAAGACAGACGACGAGCAACCTAGACAGAAGACGAGCAACCTAGACAAAAAATTCATTAACAACTCAAACAGAAGATGAGCAACTGAAACAGAAAACAGAAGAGGAACAATTTAAACAGAAGTTGAACCTTGCTTCAGTTAATCGTACATTACTTCAGTCAAACTAACGTTGTCTGGCAAAACTGTCATTATTTTTTTTTGGGGGGGGGGGGGGGAGGGGGGAAGGGGGGTAGGGGAATTTGGGTCAGTTTTGGCCTCCTCGAAGAATGGCATACAGTATATTCTTTGGAATCTGGTTGAGGCAGATTTATGAACAAGAGGCTCGTTAATTTTAGTTAAACAACGAGAACTATGTTCGTAAAAAATTGTGAATACTTTTTTTTTTGCTGGTAAGCTGAACCAACCCCAATTTTTGAGGTACCTCTCATATGTTTCTTGTCTTGTTTTTTGTCTTACCAAGGAGGAATGGGTTTTTGGCAGCAATCAGAAAATTGTGTCGAAATAGCCGAACAAAAATATTGCAGTCTTGGTTATACTGTTTACAAATTTCTTTATTTGTTTAAAATTTTAAGACTCCATTTTTGGATGTTGCTACATTGTACAAATTCGTGAGCGTCCCTTTTCAGTCAACAGTCATCCGTCAATCCCAAAATGCCTTTTTTTGTCTTTTGTTCTTTCTCATTTATTTGGAATTATGTAAGCACCTCCCCTTTATTCGTTATTTTTTTTTGTGGCAATAATGGAACTGTTCCCTTTTCATCGTTTTCTTAAACATATACAGCTCCTCCCTTTTTATCGTTATTTTGGCCATATTTGAGCTCTTTTCGGAAATATAGAAGTCTCTTCCATTTTATCAACATTTTTAAAATACTAAAGCTTTTCCCCTTTTCTCGAAATATTGAAGCTCCTGCCATTATGCAAAACTTTGGAAATACTGAAGCTCATCCCATTTATGATTATTGTTGAATTTGTTGAACACTAATAAGTTTTACCACATTAAACACTAAGCTGCCGTTACTTTCTAATCATCAGGTTGGTAATGCCGCTTCAGCTTACAGAAAGTTTAGAACAAAAATTATTTGTAGATATTCTTGTGGTTTCTTGGTCCTTTTTCGTCAATTTTTTTGGACAAAAGTCTGGCTTTTTTTTTAAAAAAAATTGGAAATATTTTAGGGTGAAACCAGCACCCTAAAAAGCCCCGCAAGCGGGAATCAGTCATTTGTCACTTCGTGATTTTTTGTTAGGTTTTCATGCTGTCATCAACCATTTTCCAGAAGTAAATAAAGCTGGTTTTTGTGTAAAAATCTTCCTTTTTTTAGTTTCTACAGTGCCACATTTTCTGCTTCTAAATTTGATGGATAATTTCGGGAAGTGGACAGAATGATGTTTAGGACATTACTTGAAATGTTTTTAGACACAAAATTTGCTAGTACGCTCGTACATGAAATTTTTATACATTTCTTGAAAGGTATTTTGGACAGACTGATATATGAAATGTACCAATTATTTAGAAAATTTGAACGAAATTTGCTAACAAGTCGGTTGATGCACTTTCGTTGATTTTTCGCTCTGAAGTACAAAAAAAGGATTTTGTTTTTTACTATTGAAAATGTTATCATGTTGCTCGTGTTTTTGCCAGTTGAACCATTTTGTGACTGTCCCAAGAGAAGTCAAGATTTGAGCAGGAAGTGTGTTTAGTGCTAAGATTTGAATAACTTCAATCTTTATTAATATTATATCAATTAATCGATATGTTGCCATTAGCATGGTTCTGGTTGTGCAAAATGTCAAATGCCTAAAGGTAAGGAATTTTCCAGAAATTACAAATCTCAATACTACTGTTAAATATTTCTTTGACTTCTGAAGTGTTTCGACGCGGAATTTAGCAATTCAGGATTACTATTTCCAATTGCATACATTCAGGGTACTTGCACTTGATGAAGTGTTGCATCAGTTTCATAAACGATTCTTCTAATATCAGGCAGGTTACTTCAAATAGCAGGACATGGTACGGTCAGTTGTAGACATTGTACTTTTAATTGAAGACACTGCACTTTCAATTGCAGACATGGTACTTTCAATTGCAGACATTGTACTTTCAATTGCAGACATGATATTTTCAATTGCAGACATGATATTTTCAATTGCAGACATGATGCTTTCAATTGCAGACATGATGCTTTCATTTGCAGACATGATGCTTTCATTTGCAGACATGATGCTTTCATTTGCAGACATGATGCTTTCGATTGCAGACATGATGCTCTCGATTGCAGACATGATCTATTCAATTGCAGACATGATGCTTTTATTTGCAGGCATTATACTTTCAATTGAAGACATCATGAACATGGCATTTTTAATTGCAGACATTGTATTTTCAATTGCAGACAACGTACCATGGTATAGGCCTACTTCCCAATACAAAATGGTATAGTCAAAGAAGTATTTAACAATGGTGTTGAGATATGTAATTTCTTGAAAATTCCCCACCTTTAAGCAAAAGGGTATACTTCGCATTACAAAATGATATACTTCGCATTTCAAAATGGTATGCTTCCCATTACAAAATGATATACTTGTACATGTACTTTCCAGTACAGAATGGTATACTTCACTGTAGAGGTATTATCATTTGCAGATGACTTTGTCCTCATTTTCTGCCATTTCGCAATAGAGTCAAGTTTGTCAAGAACAAAAGCGCTGCAGTTTCTCTTCTATTGTTGACATTGTTCAACCCGAATGTCCTCACTTTACTACATATTTGTTTGCATCAATTCTGCGAGTCGACATTTTACACGAGCTTGGCATTTACACCCAACTTTCCCTTGGGGAGAAAACGAAGCCGAAATTGTCTCACTGGTAAAAATAAACGACGAAGACACCGCTATATGACATTTACCAAAGTCGAGCGACGATTGGTTTTTCGTGTTTAATATTCTGTGAACTTTTACGACGGTGATTTTGTTCTTTGTGAATTTGCATCCATCGATGTTGGACGAAATTGGCGATGGTAATGATGTCAACTGATGAGTTCTGCAATGAAAACACCATGCATGACAATGTCCTGAGTTTTGAATGCGTCATCAGCATTGTGTTTCATTATTCTAGATGATAAATATAAATTTGATAAGAATCATGTCAATAAAAATGATATAAATTATAAAATTGTTTTTATTGAGATTTTATCATTATATTGTTTTTGTCACAAACTTTGTTTGATAGATAATCGACAACTGCACTAAGAACTATGATAAATCAGGACAAAAATGTCCACACTTATGGGCCTTTTTTTTTCTTTTTTGTATTGTTATTTAAAGTATGATGAAAACTCCATGTCATGTTTAAAGTTAAAGGCGGATTCTTAGTCAGCAAAATATGGCTACAAACATTGCATGTTCAATGAGAATTATGGTAAAGAATGTTAAAAATGAACAAATAATCATTATACTGATTGTTGAATATGATATATCCCAAAATTTGGTTGACAAATTGGACAATAAAGTATCGTCAAATGATAATCTTTAAAGTGATATGAGATTTCCTGAAATTGTATTAAAGTTAATTGTCCATATTTGTTGCTATATTAGTTCATTTGAATACAATGTTTCGTTATTCAGGCTTTTGATACACGCCATATTTCAACTCTCCGATTGCGAGTTCGCAATTTGCATGTTTCGCAAATTTAACCATAAAGCATTCACTATAAGAAAAAAGGAGAAAATTAAGAAAATTTTATTTTTCTAAATTATATTTCAATTTAAGTTTTAAAATGTAAAGAGTTAATTTACTCGCCATATTGGGACTCTCTAAGTTGTCAATGGACGAAAATGCATGTTTTGCAAATTAACTTATAGAAGTGAAAAAAAAAAATTAAGGAAAAAAGGAACAAGTAAGACTTGTTTTATTTTTCTAAATTATATCTTTTTATTTTTTTAAATGTTTAGTCTAAATTTACTTTAAAATGTTCCATATACTCGAAGCAGTGTATCGCTAGTCAAGCTTCAGTAGACGCCATATTGGGATTCTCGGCATCCCAATGGTCATGAAAAGCAGTTTTGAATCTTTAATAGGATATATTGGATAATCTATCATTTAATAAAAATGATAAGTTATATTAAAATAAATTAAAATAAAACGGTATTTTATTAAATGTTGTATTATTAATTTAAGTAAATGTTGATCTGTATTAAATTGTTAACAGCAGAATTTTGCTATCCAGGTTTCGATGGACGACATTTTGGAACTCTCGAATCGCGTATTTCGCAGTGAAAACGAATGTTTTTTTCTCAACTTTAGATGGTTTAGGTCCACAAAATTTTGTTTTAGCACAAAACCAGTCCAGCGCAATTGATTGTATGAAATTCAGTGTTTCCCTATTCAGGCTTCGATCACGCGCCATATTGAGACTCTCGAATTGTGTATTTGGCAATGGTGGCGACAGCATTTTTCTCAAATTTGATCGGTATCTTTTCTTACAATTTTCGTGTTTTAGTGCAAAACCTTCTCAACTTCTCGTTAAATCCACCAGTTAAATTAAATCCGAGCTAGAATTTTTCAGATTCACAAAACAGATTGTGATTTTATGACTTTTCTGGCAATTCCAGCTCTAAAAAACCAAAGTTGCGCAAAAAGCGGGCCTAATTGCACCCCCTAAAACTCTACCCTGGCTAAAGGTGACATTCCCCTGGCGCATACCACCCTATTAAATCACTCCAGACCCCAAAATTAACTCCATGCTTCCTAACGAGTCCTTAAAACGATAAAGTCAAGAGTGGCAAAAAACAAGCTTGTCTTCAAAAAGTTGGCAAAAAAGTTAGCAGAAAAAAGGGTAAATCCTAAAAATAAGGAACCACTTAATGGTTCCGCTAGCTTTTAATAGCGGGTAACTAGCGCCATAAATTCAACATGCGGTGATTGTTGGGGAAGACAAGATTTTTGCTTTTCAGTGAAAAAAGATCGACCAATTAAAGCTGTGTACCAAATTTAGAATCAGAAATGAACTGGTTTGAGCAAATTCAAAACTTACGGAAAAAATGAAAATTGGTTGAAATTAAGAATTGTGAGACACTTGGAAAAATCGTAGTCAATTCGAAACATTTATAAAAAAACTGCGATATTCCTTCTAAATTATTATGAAAAACCGACAATTTTTTTTAATTTAGGAAAAAACGAAATTTTTTGGAAAATATTAAAACAAAAGGACAATTTTAAAAAATATCATCAAAAAACGATAATTTAAAAATATTATAAATAATACACCATTTTTAAAGTAAAATTTTATAAAAAAAAAAAGAAAATTGTATAATATAATAAAAAAACGATAATTTTTGTAAAATATTTTCAAACAAAATAGGTAGTATTTCTTGCAAAATATGATCAAAAAACGAAATTCTTTCCAATAAAATCATAAAATTAGTGCAGTTTATCAAAATTCGACGTAAAATTTCTAGTAATCAACTTAAAATTCTCCGCTAGAAAATTTTGTTTTGTAAAATACACTAAAAAAGAAATACGAATTTTTTGTAAAATATTTTTAAAAAAAGGAATTTTTTAAGATTTTACAATTAAAACATTTTTTTGTAAAATATTAAAAAAGAAACGAAATCTTTTGCAAAATATTATGAAAAACCGACAGAAAATTTCTAATTTCGTCAAGATTTTTTTTCCCAAAAAAAAAACATTCTAAAAATGGCATTATTTTCCTAATTTGCAATTTTATTAAAAAGACATTACAAGTTTTTTTAGATACGTTTAGATAAGACAATTTATAACTTAGTATCCAAAAGTCAAGACAGTGAATTGTCTTTAGTCAGTGAAAGTAATCCTGTCATGACCTGCAGTCAGGATGTGAAGTTTTTCAATCTTTTGTAATACTGGTTTCTTGCTCAACAAATACTTAAATAAAGTGAGCTATAAAGATTTCAATCTTCAACTTCTTGCAGCCACAAAAAGCTATTTTCTTGCTTCGCTGATTGCAATCTGCCCAATTCGTTGTAAATGGATAGAAAATGTTAATTTTGTGGATGAAAAACTAACCCTTTAGCGAATTTTATTTTACTTTCGTTTGTTTACTAAGAAATGTGGGCCACTTTTCAAGAAAACACAATAGGGGATCATCCATAAAGGACGTCCTGTATTTTTCCGGGTTTTTAGACCCCCCCTGTCCGCCACTGTCCGGTTTT
>JAQGAO010002538.1:0-19389 GCA_034697705.1 Ommatoiulus sabulosus
TTCCACGTTTTCCGAGTACAAATTTGCAAAATGTTCCACGTTTTCCGAGTACAAATTTGCAAAATGTTCCACGTTTTAAGAGTACAAATTTGCAAAATTGCCACGTTTTCCGAGTACAAATTTCCCACATTTTCCGAGGACAAAATTTCCCACATTTTTCACATTTAAACAATATAACACGTTTTCCAAGTACAAATTTATACAATTTTCCACGTTTTCCATGTACAAATGTACACGATTTTCCACGTTTTCCGAGTACAAATTTGCAAAATGTTCCACGTTTTCAGAGTACAAATTTGCAAAATGTTCCACGTTTTCAGAGTACAAATTTGCCACGTTTTCTGAGTACAAATTTCACACATTTTCCGAGGACAAAATTTCCCACATTTTCCACATTTACACAATTTTACACGTTTTCCAAGTACAAATTTATACAATTTTCCACGTTTTCCATGTACAAATTTACACGATTTTCCACGTTTTCCATGTACAAATTTACACGATTTTCCACGTTTTCCGAGTACAAATTTGCAAAATGTTCCACGTTTTCAGAGTACAAATTTCACCCATTTTCCGAGGACAAAATTTTCCACATTTTCCACATTTACAAAATTTTACACGTTTTCCAAGTACAAATTTTTACAATTTTCCACGTTTTCCATGTACAAATTTACACGATTTTCCACCTTTTACGAGTACAAATTTCACACATTTTCCGAAGACAAAATTTCCCACATTTTTTCACATTTACGCAATTTTCCACGTTTTCCATTACAAACTTACACAATTTTCCAAGTTTCCTGAGTATTAATTTTAAAATTTTTCGACATTTTCCGAGTACAAATTTGCAAAATGTTCCACGTTTTCCGTGTAAAATTTTTCAAAATTCTCTAGGTTTTTTGAGTACAAATTTTCAACATTTTCCGAGGACAAAATTTGAAAATTTCCCACTTTTCCCGAACACGAATTTTTCACATTTTCCGAATACAAAATTTTCCTATTTTAAAAAATTTTCACGCAATTTTTTTTAATTTCGTAAAAAAATTCTACGTTAATTTTCAAAATTGTCGTTAGTAAATTTTAAAAAAAATATTTTCCATTGTCAATTTTGGAAAATGTGTCAATTTTTCACGTTGTCATTGGTCAGGGAAATTTTTTTAAAACCTGGGAAAAGTCAGGGAAGTTGAAAATGAAATTTCTGGGGGATTAATCCTGAAGAGTGCAAGTTCGCAGACTGGCACCTGCTTTCCAATTGGTTGTTTTTGTTTACGCAGCTGCTTTTGTGGTTGCGTGTTATTAATTGCTTTAATTGCATTAATTGTTATTTATAGGCTTTTGTTATTTTATTATACGAATCATTCGATCGACTTATTTGCCAACAAACGGAATAGTAAATAAATACAGGTCGTTCCCCTACACCTGGAAAACCTGGAAAGTCAGGGCCCATTTGGAAACATTTTTACATTTTCCCAGTACAAATATTTGCAACAGTTTCTGAGGACTAATTTTCAAAATTGTTCTCGTTTTCCGAGGACAAAATTGCAAAATTGTCCACATCAGGGTTCCCAAATTTCATTTTCAACTTCCCTGACTTTTCCAGGTTTTAAAAAAATTTCCCTGACAAATGACAACGTGGAAAATTGACATAGTTTCCAAAATTGACACTGGAAAATATGTTTTTAAATTTACTAAGGACAATTTTGAAAATTAACGTAGACAGTTTTTTTAAAAATTTAAAAAAATTGCGTGAAAATTTTTTAAAATGGGAAAATTTTGTGTTCAGAAATTGTTGAAAATTTGTGCTCAGAAAAAGTGGGAAATTTGCAATTTTGTCCTCGGAAAACGTGGAAAATTTGCACTTGGAAAATGTGGAAAATCTTACAAATTTGTACTTGGAAAATGTGGAAAATTTTGAAAATTTCTAGTTGGAAAATGTGAAAAATTTTGAAAATTTGTACTCGGTAAATGTGGAAAATCTTACAAATTTGTCCTTGGAAAATTTTGGAAATTTATACTCGGAAAACGTGGAGAATTTTGCAAATTTGTATTCGGAAAATGTTGAAAAATTTTCAAATTTGTACTCGGAAAATGTGGAAATTTTTGAAACTTTTTACTCGAAAAATAAGGAAAATTTCGCAAATTCGTACATGGAAAATGTCGAAAATTTGTGATCGGAAAATGTGGAAAATTTTTGCAAATTTGTACTCGGAAAACGTGGAAATTTTGTGCAAATTTGTACTCGAAAAACGAGGAAAATATTACAAATTTGTACTCGGAAAATGGGCTCTGAGCTAACCATGTAGAGATATTAATTTTGTATCGCCATGACATCGTTGAATTTCCCCGACTTTTTCAAAATAAGCCATTCCTCCCTGACTTTTCCAGTCATTTTCAAGTTCCCTGACTTTTCCAGGTTTTCCAGGCCTGGTGTAAACCCTGTAAAAAATGCTAATAAACAAAAACAGATTACGAATAATAAAATAAAAATACTATTAATAAAATATTACAAAAAATATCTAATAAAACTTTATCAAAAATGCTGATAATAATAATAATAAAAATAAAATGAAAGCTATAAAAAAATACTACCGATAAAAATTTAACAGATTTTTTCTAAATCTTATAACCAAATAAACTAATAAAAAATGTTATAAAATCCACTACAAATACGATACGCGTTATATAACCTCCATGAAGGTCAGAAGGTTACATAAATATAATGACTGCATGGCAGGGTCTGGTATCGCAGGTGCAAAACGAATAAATAAATAGTCCTTTGTTGTCTCAAACATAAATTCATCGGCTTTTCGCTCCCCGCGTTCATTTTTAGTTTGTTTTTCAGAAATGAAAGTCGGAGTGAATTGAAGTTTATGCTCACAATCGACAAATGAAACGAAGGAAGTATTTTATCAACCTATTGTCTTTCGGAGTACTTACCTGCTTCGTTTTTGGTAAGTTTTTAATACGTTTTTACCAAAAATCCATTCAATCTTCATTCATTTTTACTACATTTTTCCTACGTTTTATCCGAAATTGACTAAATTGAACCAAAACTCACTAAACGTTTACTAAATTTTATACTAAGTTTTATACTAAATTCATTAAATTGAACCAAGATTCACTAAACGTTCAATAAATTTATCCAAAATTGGCTAATTTATCCAAGGTTTGCTAAATTTTATACTAAGTTTTATAATAAATTCACTAAATGGAAGAAAAATTCACTAAACGTTCAATAAATTTATCCAAAATTGGCTAATTTATCCAATGTTGACTAAATGTAATGCTAAATTGACGAAATTGAACCAAAATTCACTAAACGTTAAATAAATTGATCCAAAATTGGCTTATTTATCCAATGTTCGCTAAATTTTATACTAGCCTAAATTGACTAAATTTAACAAAAAATCATGAAATGTTTACTAAAGTTTAGGTAAAAATTCAGAAATTCACAACGTTTTAAATGTTTATAATTCAATTGGTTTAGTAATTACTAAAAGAAAAGGATTTGGTTTTTGGTTTTTGGATTCAATTTTCATTTATTGTTACTACATTTTTCCTACGTTTTATCAGAAATTGACTAAATTTACATAAAATTTACTAAACGCTCACTAAATTTTATCAAAAATAGACTAAATTTTGATCAAAATAGACTAATTTTTATTCAAAATAGACTACATTATATTGAAAATAGGCTAAATTTGAACAAAAATTAACGACATTTCACCAAAATTCACTTAACGTTCACTAAATGTATCCAATTTTCGCTAAATTTTATACTAAATTGACTAAATTGAACCAAAATTCACTAGTTTTTGGTAAGTTTTTAACAAACCTCACTACATTTTCAATGTTCCCCACATTTTATCAACAATTCACTGCATTTAACCAAATATCACTAAACGTTCACTAAATATATCCAATGGTCACTAAATGTTATACTAAATTGACTAAATTAAACTAAATTTCACTAAATTTTATACTAATTTGACTAAATTTACTACTAAATTGACTAAATTGAACCAAAATTCACTAAGTGTTCACTAAATTTATCCAATGTTGATTACTTTTTGTTCTAAATTGACTAAGCTGAAGCAATATTCACGAAATGTTCATTATATTTATCCAAAATTGGCTAATTTATGCAATGTTCACTAAATGTAATAACTAATTTGACGAAATTGAACCAAAATTCACTAAACGTTCAATAAATTTATCCAAAATTGGCTAATTTATCCAATGTTCGCTAAATTTTATACTAAATTGACTAAATTTAACAAAAATTCATGAAAGTTTTACTAAAGTTTAGGTAAAAATTCAGAAATTCACAACGTTTTAAATGTTTATAATTCACTTGGTTTAGTAATTACTAAAAGAAAATGATTTGGTTTTTGGTAAGTTTTTACCAAAAACCCATTCAATTTTCATTCATTTTTACTACATTTTTCCTACGTTTTATCCGAAATTGACTAAATTGAATCAAAATTCACTAAAGGTTCACTAAATTCATATAATGTTCACTACATTTTATACTAAGTTTTACACTAAATTAACTAAATTGAAGAAAAATTCACTAAACTTTCAATAAATTTATCCAAAATTGGCTAATTTAACCAATGCTGACTAAATGTAATACTAAATTGACGAAATTGAACCAAAATTCACTAAACGTTCACTAAATTTATCCAAAATTGGCTAATCTATCCAATGTTTGCTAAATTTTATATTAAATTGACTAAGTTGAACCAAAATTCACTAGACGTTCACTAAATTTGTCCAATGTTCACTAAATTTTATATTAAGTTTTATACTAAATTAACTAAATTGAAGAAAAATTCACTAAACGTTCCATAAATTTATCTAAAATTGGCTAATTTAACCAATGCTGGCTAAATGTTATACTAAATTGACGAAATTGAACCACAATTCACTAAACGTTCACTAAATTTATCCAAAATTGGCTAATTTATCCAATGTTCACTGAATTTTATACTAAATTTAACCAAAATTCACTAAATTTTATCCAAAATAACTAAATTTTAACCAAAATTGATTGAATTTTACCAAAATGCACTAAATTTCACTTTAATGAGTTTTGGCAAATTAAGTGAAAACGTTTCAAATGTTTATCAATTTTTTTAAATGTCAACATAATTTGTACATAAATAAAATTATATTAACAAATGTTTACTAAAATTTTTACAAAATTTGTACTAAATATCACCAAATTGCACCAATCGAATTTGCAGTAAATTTTCCACATTTCTATTAAATTTCACCAAATTTTTACTACATTTTATCAAACAGTTTTACCAAATTTGCAGTAAATTTTCCACATTTCTATTAAATTTTACCAAATTTTTACTGCAGTTTATCAAACAGTTTTACAAAATTTGCTGTAAATTTTCCACATTTCTATTAAATTTTACCAACTTTTTACCACATTTTATCAAATTTGCACTCAGTTTTACCAAATTCACTAAAGTTCAGCTATAAATTCAGCAAAAAATGTTTTAAATAATTCTAATATTTTTCGTAAATTTTTTATATTATTCTATTCAAATCTTAGCTAAAAATTCATTAAAAAAACCAAAATAATTTAATGTAAAAGACTTAAATTTGTATGAATTTCCAGCATTGGTCTTGCGTGTCCAGTTCGCCCACCGCAATCCGATCCGCTTGCCCTTCGCCGAGTTCAGCTACAACTTCTCACTGGAGAAGCCTTTGGACATTGAGCAGACGTGTCAGTTCCCAAACCTCGATCCTTACGATCCGTCCATTTGGCCTCTTCTATCTGCCGCGGAACCGATCCGTTGCCTCGGACACAGCTTGCCGGACTTCGTCTTCATAGACGACGAGGCCAAGCTGCGGGTCAACCGGTCAGCCTTAACGGAGACCGGCTACGATTGGACATCCCTCTCCTGCGATTATCAAGCGGTCATCAGAGACGATGGCAACGACGAAGACGTGCACTACGGCAAGCCGATCATCATCGAGGCCGATGGTCAGCCGCTGGACGAAGAATTCGTCTTCATCAGGTACGGTATCTTTGGTTCAGTTTTTCAATTGAATGTTACCGCGGTACGTGAGTAACTTGTCATGAAATGTGGCCGTGATAACAGTCGGAACCTGAAAAGACAGCCATGGCAACTCTCAGAACTTGAAAAAGTAATCGAGAGTCATTCGAGACAACTGTCGGAACTTGAAAAGCAGCAATGACAATTATCAGAACATGAAAAAGCAGCAGAGGCAAGGGCCAGACCTTGAAAAAATAACCTTGACCACTGTCGGGACTAGAAAAATTAGCCATGGCAACTGCCGGAAATTGAAAAAGTAGCCATGACAACTGTAAGAACTAGAAAAATCAACCTTGGCAACTGCCAGAACTAGAAAAATCAACCTTGGCAACTGCCAGAACTAGAAAAATCAGCCATGACAACATTTTGACCATAAAAAGTAATGACAACCATAAAATGCAGCCATGACAACTGTTAGAACTGGAAAAATCAGCCATGACAACTGTTGTAACATATAGCATATAAAAACAATATATTTTTTTTGGATTTCAGATGCAAGAACTTTGCCGGTCTCACCGTCTACTCCGGCCTCCACGTCAACGTGGTCCGCAAACGAGGTTTGGCCGAACGCGAGAAGAAGATGTCCGACGGAGTGGTCAGCAGCAGCATCAACACCAGCAAGCCGAACATCCTGATCCTGGTGCTGGACTCCGTGTCTCGCTCTAACTTCATCCGCCAGCTGCCCATGACGTACAAGTACCTGGTGAGCGACATGGGTGCCGTAGTTCTTCGAGGGATGACCAAGGTGGGCGACAACACCTTTCCCAACATGGTGCCCATCCTGACCGGCCTGCAAGCATGGTACTATCCGGAGCTGGCCCCGCTGACCGGTCGCCGCGAGGGCTGGCCCTACTTCCGGCATCCTCGGCGCTACGACGAATGGCCCTTCCTGTGGAAAAACTTCTCGGACATCGGCTACGCCACTCTTCTGGCCGAAGACAAGCCTGACCTGAGTACCTTCAACTACCTCGAAGGTGGCTTCGAGCGGCCTCCAACTGACCACTACATGCGGCCCTTTTGGCTGGCCCTGGAGTCCTCCACCTTGCACATGTTGAGCTCCAACCTCTGCATCGGCTCCAAGCCAAAGCACCTCATGCAGATGGACTACGTGCGACGCTTTACCAGGACATACCAAAGGGTGCCACATTTCGGAGTGTCTATGCTCACCGAGCTATGCCATGACCACATGAACCAGCTGGGGGCTGCCGATGAAGATTTTTTCAGGTAATTCTTCCGTTCTGTCAACTTTTATTGTTACATCTTCATTCCTTCCACACTTTCCGGTAAGTTTGTTTCGATTGTCGACACTCGGACTTCCTTCGACAAACATTGCCCGAAATGTTTTTCCAATAGGTTCTGGTAAGCTCGCTTCGATTGCTGGAACAAGGAAGTGCCTGGACAGAAGTTACCCGACATTTTCTCGGGCCATGAACTTTTATTGTCATTCTCGGTTCTTCCGGTAGGTTCTCGTAAGCTCGATTCAATTGCCGGAGCATGGTCGCCCTAAAATGATGGCCTCACTGTTGGTATGATAGTAGCATCAACAATTTGGCCATGACTTTAGCATCGAGTCTTCAGATAATCGTCACCTTAAGTTTCTTGTTCTAAATCGGCTTAACCGATTACTTCCACCGATTACTTCCACCAGCTTAACCATGGACTCGATACCGAATCAGCCAAGGTCTTGAGGATTGTAATTTTGCTCGGTCATGCAGTGCGCTTCAAAAGGCCGTGCTCACTCTTCTGGTATTCCCACCTAACACATTTCTGTCGTTTTGTTCTTCTCTAGGTTTTTTCTCGACCTTCACCGAGAGGGCAGTCTGGACAATACCTTCCTGGTGATGATGGGCGACCATGGCCACCGGCTGGGCTCCATCGTGAAGACGATGGTGGGCAGCGTGGAAAGGAGGATGCCTTTCATGGCCATCTATGCGCCGCCGTGGTTCCACGAGACCTTTCCTGAAGCGTCGCAAAACCTCGAGCAGAACTCCAGGCGCCTTACGTCTCTGCGGGATCTGCACTTCACCCTGCTGGACATCCTGGAGTATGCTCGCTTCGGACCTGGGATCGGTCAGCATGTGAGGTCCGTTGATGGCACCACGCTCTTTGGTCCAGTGCCCGCTTCCAGAAGCTGCCTGCAGGCGGGGATCCCTCACCAGTTTTGCGCCTGCGACAAGGAGCAACAGGTCAACGAGGACCATCCCGGTGTCGCAGTGGCCTCTGAAGGCCTCGTTAAGAGCATAAACTCTATGACCGCCCCGCATAGGATGTTCTGCGCCCAAGTCACGCTGGTCGCGGTCAGGAAAATTGTCCTTGTGACTTCTTACGCTGAGTCTAATATTACCGGGTCCAGTCTCGAGGCTTGGGAGCTCGGCATGGACCTGAGGTTCAGAATCTCGGTAGAAGTCAGTCAGAGCGGAGGCATCTTCGAAGGCATGGTGGTGATACGCAAGGATGGCCAACCGAGGATCATGGAAGGCACCATTAGGATCAACAGGTACGACAACCAGGCCGGTTGTCTGCCGCAGAAGTACCGTGTCAGTAATCCAAGGCTGCGGGAGTTCTGCTATTGTCCGGGCTACCGCTGATGGCAAGATGTCCATGACCGCTGATGGGACTTTCAAGTACAAAAATTGCAGTAGTGTTTATTTGATTAAATGGCTCATTGTAAGTTTAAAGCTGATCTTGAATCTCATCTCAAAGTTGAAAATAGTGGTTTCGATAAAGAAAAACAAGAAATTTTTGTATGAAAAATAAGAAATTGGCTGAAAAATATCTAATTTTTGGCTAATAACTTTTTGGCTAAATACAACAGATTTTAGTCTAAAAATAACGAATTTTTGACTGAAAAACAAGAAATTTTGAGTTGCAAAACAACGAATTTTTTGCTAAAAAATACCACATAATTTTGGAACAGAAATTTTGGGTTGCAAAACAAGGAATTTTTGTCTAAAACAACAAATTTTCGATATAAAACAGCAGATTTTACTCTGAAATGAAGAAAAGTTTTGGCTGAAAAACGGAAAATTTTAGGTTGCAACACACGAATTTTTGCTGAAAAATAACGAATTTTAGGCCGAAAACTACGTCGACATTTTTGGTTGAAAACAAGAAATTTGTGGCTAGAAAACAAGAAATTCTTGGCAGAAAACACAAAATTTTGACTCAAAAATCTTAAACTAAACAAATATTTAACTAAAAATTTGTTAATTTTTGCCAAAAACGTAACATTTAGGGAAATCGAGAGCATCGCGAAGAGCGAGCATTGTCATATTTTTTGCCATATTTACTAAAAATGTTAGCGTGATCTTAATATTCTGTAAATATAAATATATTTTGTGACACTTGGGGATTGTCGTGATATTTTCACTCCAGTATATCAAAATATTTTTTTCTAAAATTTTGCCAGATTTTTGCTTAGGGTTAAAATTTAGTTAGCGCGAGAATTTGCTTACTCTTGAAATTATGTGGAATTTTTAAATAAAAGTGCCTAGATGTGATATTTTCAAATCTTTTGAAAAATATATTACAATTTAAACGTTACAGTTTTTCCAATTTTATTCTTGTGTGTAATAAAAATAAAATATATCAGACTGTTGATAATTCATTAAAAATTCTAAATGTGCCATCTGATGATTTTTCATTCATTTAATTCATTTTTATTTTTATTTTTTTCAAGCAAAAATTATATTTCATTAAATTATTATATTAAATATATATTAATTTTTATATTTCTCATATTTCATAAAAATTTTATAAAAGAATCTAATAAAATGAGAAAATAATTTAATGAAACAATTTAATAAAAATTAAAGGAATTTAATGAAATAAACAAAATAATGAAGTATGAAATTTTTAATGAAACAATACAATTTTGTAACAAAATATAAAAATATTAAAAAAGTTATATTTTAATAAATTCATTTATTATTCATTACTATGTTTCTTATATGTCATTAAACAAAATTATAGTTCATTAAATTAGTACATATTTTATTTTATTAAAAAAGTCAATGAAATATAAAATTTTTTTTTATGAAATAAATAAACATTGTAACGAAAAAAATAAAATATGTGAATAAAAAATTAAGGAATTTAATGAAATATAAATTTTTTAATTAAACGTGCAATTAACGTTTTACCCTGGTGGAAAGATCAGTATACGGTCACTATCACTATGAATAGTGGTTTTTCGGACTACTGACATCACTATGTGGTTAGTGATATTACTATACTGATGTCAGTACTAAGTTAAACTGATATCAGTATGGCTGAAATATCAAATTAATAAAATTAATTAATAGCCTGTAAACTTTGAATGCTCGAATCCTATCCGCACATAACATGTATAAACTCTCTAAATTTCCAAACTTTTCTTGGAACTTACCGGAGTCGATCCTGCAATCTTCCTTCTATGGAGACAGCGCATTATCCACTGTGCTATCCAGACTTCCTTCTTAAAGTTCTCTTAAAATTGGTAGTTGTTAAAACAGTACCAACTGTACCAACTGTACTGACATCAGTAACAGCTATACTGACATCAGTAAGAGCTTTACTGACATCAGTAACAGCTATACTGGCATCAGTAAGAGCTGTACTGGCATGAGCATGAGCTGTACTGACATCAGTAAGAGCTGTACTGGCATCAGCAAAAGATGTACTGGCATCAGTTAGAGCTATACTGACATTAGCAAGAGCTATACTAACATCAGCAAGAGCTATACTGGCATCAGTAAGAGCTATACTGACATCAATATTAAAAATACATATTGATATCGGTTAATATCAGTATAATTTTGAACTGTTCTATACTGTGTTACTACAATATACTGATACTTACCCATTAGTGGTATGTAGTGATGCACACAGATATCACTAAAGAATCACTATCCACAAATAGTATCAGTAATTGTATAGTGATGTAAGGTTTTGCAACTATAATTAGACATTAATTTTTAACTTTTAAATTCAGAATTTATTTGCATTGTTGTAAATTGTGAATCTCACTATATGGAGCCATAAATTTTCAATAATTAAGTGACATTTGTAAAAAAATGTACTTGTCACCGTGATGCTCACCAGTATAAAACATACTGATACCAGTATCACTATTTATCAGTAAATGCATACTAATATCAATGCTAATTTTATAATGATCCATACTAATCTTTTCACCAGGGCACTGACTTCTGGTCCACCCTATATAAAAATACTAATACTAATAACATAAATATTTACCAAAAATACAAGGGGTAATAAAATAAAAAATATAAAGAAATTTCGATAACGTAATATTAATACAAAGTCCTATAATACAGGTTAGTATACTGTAGGTGAATAGGACTATATAATAGGTCGTATTAATTCCCTCTATGAAGGTTATAGATAAATAGAAATAGAGGTTAATGGCAGCTAGGGTCTGCTATCACAGGTGCAAAATGAAATAATAAAATACTAATACAGCAGGCCTTTTATTTATACTGTATTCGGGATTCGTTCATTTCTGATCCGTTTTTCAGATGAAAATGTGCTTGGAAAGAGAAACGAGTGAACTAGAAATTCAAGTTTATGCTCAGAATCGACGAATGAAACGTAGGACTTTTGTCAACATTTATATTATCAAGTCTTTCGGAATACTCTCCTGCTTCGTTTGTGGTAAGTGTTTATTTCTTTTTACTGCACTTTTAACGAAATTCAGCCAATTTTCAAAGAATTGTGCAGCAACCCTTACAAAAATTTAAGGTATCATATTTGTTGATTCCAGGTATCTAGTAGGTATCAAGGTATATTTAAGGTCTCTTTAAGGTATCACAAATTTACAACCTTGAAAAGATACCTAATAGGTATCAATTAATAATTAGTTGTTTATAGGCTTCAAATAGGTATCAATCAACGAAACGTTTAAGGTATTAAGGTTTGATACCTTCCTGATATCAACCTTCCTGATACCTAAAAAATACCTTTCCGCTACCTAAATGAACTTGATACCTATTAACAACTTAAAAATACCTTCAGATTTTTGTAAGGGAATTGACTAAATTTGAACCGAAATTCACAAAATGTTCACTAAATTTGATGAAAAATAGACTAAATTTTATTCAAAACAAGACTACATTTTAACCATAAATGACTTAATTTCACCAAAATGCACGTAATGTTAACTAAATTTTATCAAAAATGAACTACATTTGAAACCAAAATTGACTAAACGTTAACTAAAATTTATCCAAAATAGACTAACTTTTTTATTTAAAACAGACTGAATTTGATACAAAATACAATACATTTCAACCAAAATTGATTAAATTTGAAACCAAAATTGACTAAATTGTACTGTCATCAGTAAGAACTATACAAACATCAGTAAGAAATATACTAAAATCAGTAAGAACTATACTAACATCAGTAAGAGCTGTTCTGACATCAGTAAGTTACATACTGATATCGGTTAATGTCAGTATGATTTTGTACCGTTCTATACTGTGTTACTATAATATACTGATACTTACTTATAGTGATATGTAGTGATCCCTACAGATATCACTAAAGTATCACTATCCTCAAGTCAGTTTTAAAGTCAGAATTTATTTGCATTTTTGTAAAGTGTGAATCTCACTATGGAGACAAGTTATTTAACTATAAATTTGTAATGATTAATTAAAATTTGTAAAAAATGTACTTGTCACACTGATGCTCACCAGTTTAAAACATACTGATACCAGTAATTTTAATACCAATATCACTATATATCAGTAAATGTAGACTAATATCATTACGAATTTTACAGTTATCCATACTAATCTTTCCACCAAGGCTGACTTCTGGTCCACCCTATATAAAAATACTAATCGTGATAATATAAAACTTTACCAAAAATACTAGGATTAATAAAAAAAATATAAAGAAATTTCGATAACGTAATATTAATAAAAATTCCTAAATTACAGGTAAGTGTACTGTAAGTGAATAGGAATGCTAAGGTCGTATTAATTCCCTTTATGAAGGTTATAGATAAATAGAAACAGGGGTTAATGGCAGGGTCAGTTATCACAGGTGCAAAATGAAGTAATAAAATATGAATACAGCAAGCCTTTTATTCATTCTGTATTCGGGATCCGTTCATTTCTGATCCATTTTTCAGATGAAAATGTGCATGAAAAGAGAGCCGAGTGAACTTGAATTTCAAGTTGAATTCAATTCAATTCAAGTTTATGCTCAGAATCGACAAATGAAACGAAGGACTAATTTTATCTTACTCGTGTCTTTCGGAATACTCGCCTGCTTCGTTTTTGGTAAGTTTTTATTTCTTTTTACTGCATTTTTAACGAAATTCAGCCAATATTTAAAGTACTGTCCAAAAATTTACTAAATTTTAACTGAAATTCACAAAACGTTCACCAAATTTTATCAAAAACAGACCACATTTTATTTAAAATACTAATAGGTTTTAACCAAAATTAACTAAATTTTACCAAAATTCACGAAATGTTCACTAAATTTTATCCAAAATAAACTACATTTGAAACCAAAATTGACTAAATAATCACTAAAATTTATCCAAAATAGACTAAAATTTTTGTTCAAAATATACTGAATATGATTCAAAATTAACTAAATTTGAAACCAAAATTGACTAAATTTTACCAAAATTCACGAAATGTTTACTTAATTTTTTCTAAATTTAACTAAATTTGATTTAAAATAGAGTATATTTTAACCAAAATTGACTAAATTTCACTAAAATTCACGAAATATTCGCTAAATTTTATCAAAAAGAGACTACATTTGAAACCATAAGTGGTTACATTTTAAATAAAATTTACGAAATATTCACTTAATTTTATTTAAAATAGACTAAATTTTATTCAAAATAGACTACATTTTAACCAAACTTCATAAAATCTCCACTAAATTTCAACCAAAATTCAAGCATTGTTCACTAAAATTTAAGCAAAAATTCTACAAAAACGTTTTAAAGGTTTAGAATTCAATTAGTTTAGTAATTATTAAAAAACAGACTTCGTTTTTGATAACTTTTTATAGATTTTTACTAAAGTGTTATCAAAATTCAGGCAATTCAAAACAATTTAACAAAATTTTACTAAATTTTATCCAAAATTGACGATATTTTAACCAAAATTCACCAAATGTTCATTAAAGTTTAGGTAAAAATTTAGTAAAAACGTTTTAACTTTGAATTTTTTCAAACAATTTCTACTAAATTTTAATCAGTTTCAACAAATTTTCAGTAATTTTTACTATTTTTTTAAAATTTTACCACACGTTTACCCATTTTACCACAGCTGTGGTAAAACGAGTAAAAGTTTTTTAAATGTTCAAATAATTTGTACTAATGTAAATTACTAAAGTATTTTTACTAAATTCTACCAAATTTGCGGTAAATTCTACCGTTGTAAATGTGGATAGATTTTTTTAAATATCTAAATAATTTGTACTAATATAAATTAAATTATATTACCAAACTTTTACAAAATATTCCCAAATTTTTTATCAAATTTGCAGTAAATTTAAGCACATTTATATACTAAATATTCTAAATTGTTTTTTTATCAAATTTGCAGTAAATTTTACCACATTTGTACTAAATATTATAAAATGTTTTTTATCAAATTTGCTGTAAATTTTACCATATGTGTACTCAATATTCCTACAATTTGTTCTAAAATGTAGCGTATTTTTTCTAAATTTTATCAAATTTGTACTAAAATATAGCACATTTTTTCTAAATTTAGCCAAATCCGATGTTATCCGATTGGTAAAATTTTACCAATTTTACCGATCCTTACGATTTTACCAAAATTCCCTAAATCTCAGCTATAAATTCAGCAAAAACCGTTTAAAAACATATCATTCAGGAGTTTTAAATTTATTCACAAAATTTTTATATCATTCTAATTAAAATTTAGGCAAAAAGAAATTCAAAACGTTTTATTAAAAAAAAATTATAATAATTTAATGAAATTTTGTACATACGTTACATACGTTTCCAGCGTTGTTCTTGCGTGTCCAGTACCTCAACCGCTCTTCGTTCCGCTTGCCCTCTGCCAAGTTCAGCTACAACTTCTCCCTGGAGAAGCCTTTGGACATTGACCAGACGTGTCAGTTCCCCAACCTAGATCCTTACGATCCGTCCATCCTGCCTTATCTTTGGGCCTCGGAACCGATAAGTTGTCTGGGCCGCAACTTGCCGGACTTGGTCTTCGTGGACGACAAGGCCAAGCTGAGGGTCAACTGGTCAGCCCTAACGGAGACCGGCTATGATTGGATATCGCTCTCCTGTGACTATCAAGCGGTCATCAGAGACGATGGCAACGACGAAGACGTGCGCTACGGTGAGCCGGTCATCATCGAGGCCGACGGTCAGCCACTGGATGAAGAATTCGTCTTCATCAGGTACGATATATTTGGTTAAGTTTTTTGATTGAAAGTGACCAATGGTAAGTCGGTAACGTTCTGTGAAAGCGGCCGTTAAGACTGTCGGAAGATTAAAAGCCACCGTAACAACTATCATAACTTAAAAAAGTAGCCGTGACACGATGACAACTGTCGAAAAGTATAGCACTTACAAATGATAGAACATTTTTTGCGGATTTAAGATGCAAGAACTTCGCCGGTTTCAACATCTACTCTGGCCTTCACGTCAACGTGGTCCGCAAGCGAAGTTTGCCTGAACGCGAGAAGAATATGTCCGTCCGAGCGGTCAGCGGTGGTACCAACACCAGCAAGCCAAACATCCTGATCCTGGTGCTGGACTCCATGTCTCGCTCCAACTTCATCCGCCAGCTGCCCATAACGTACAAGTACCTGGTGAGTGACATGGGTGCCGTTGTTCTTCGAGGGATGACCAAGGTGGGTGAAAACACCTTTTCCAATATAGTGCCGATCCTGACCGGCCTGCAAGCATGGTACAATCCGGAGCTGGCCCCGCTGACCGGTCACCGCGAGGGCTGGCCCTACTTCCGCCACCCTTGGCGCAACGACGAATGGCCGTTTCTGTGGAAGAACTTCTCAGACATCGGCTACGCCACTCTTCTGGCCGAAGACAAGCCCGAACTCAGCATTTTTAACTACCTGGAAGGTGGCTTTCAGCGGCCTCCGACCAACCACTACATGCGACCCTTCTGGCTGGCCCACGAATCATCCACCTTGCAAATGTTCAGCTCCAAACTCGGCATCAGCTGCAAGCCCAAGCACCTCATGCAGATGGACTACGTGCGACGCTTCACCAGGACCTACCGAAAGGTGCCGCATTTCGGAGTGTCCATGCTCACTGAGCTCTGCCACGCCCACGTGAACCAGCTGGGGGCTGCCGATGGAGATTTTTTCAGGTAATTTTTCCGTTCTGTTAACTTTTATTGTCACATCTTCTTTCTTTCCACACTTTCCGGTAATTTTGCTTCGATTGCCGGAACTTGGACTTCCTTCGACAAACATTGCCCAAATGTTCTTGAGCAGAACGTCCGCACCGTGAACTTTTTATTGTAATGTTTTTGTTTGTCGGATAGGCTCTGGTAAGCTCGCTTCGATTGCTGGAACAAGGAGGTGCCTGGACAGAAACTACCCGACTTTTTCTCGGGTAGATATTCTGCACCGTGAACTTTTATTGTCATTTCTTGGTTCTTCCAATAGGTTCTGTTAAGTTGGCTTAAATTGCCGGAGTATGAACGTTATTCGACAGACCTTCATAGACTTATTTCAATGTCTCGGTTCTCTTGATAGATTCTTGTAAGCTCGATTCAATTGCCGGAGCATGGAATCCTTTGTCAGACTCTGCTCCATGTACTTTCTATTGTAATACCTTATTCGTTCCAATAAGTTCTGGTAAGCTCACATCAATTACCCAAGCATGGACGCCCTTCAACGATGGCCTCACTGTTGATATGATGGTAGCAGCAATGGCATAGCCATGATTTTAGTTTCGAGTGTTTGGATAATCCCCATATTAAGTCTTTTGTACTTAATCGGCTTAACTGATTATGTCCATCAACGGTGCCGAGCTTAACCATGGACTCGATACCGAATCAGCCAAGGTCTCGAGGATTGTAATTGCTTACTCTTCGGGTATTCAGCTTGTCTGGTATCCTTTATTCCAAATTACGTAAATATGCCTACGTCTTGCTTACAGCATTATTTCATTCCAAGAAATTTCCGGCTGTCTAAAACTGAATTATTGCCTCGGTAACAGTATTGTTCCCTCTCTAATAGTTTCTGTGATATGAATTTTCTCCAGGCTCTCGATCAGCAAAAATAACTGAAAGATCCACCTTCCGTCACATCTTAACCCATCCATGTTCATTGCCTTGATGAGCAACTCACCTAACACCCTTTTGTCTTTTTGTTCTTCTCCAGGTTTTTTCTGGACCTTCACCGAGAGGGCAGTCTGGACAATACCTTCCTCGTGATGATGGGCGACCATGGCCACCAGCTGGATTCCATCATGGAGACAATGGCGGGCAGCTTGGAGAGAAGGATGCCCTTCATGGCCATCTACGCGCCACTATGGTTCCACGAGGCCTTTCCCGAAGCGTCTCAAAACCTGAAGCGGAACTCCAGGCGCCTTACGTCCATGCGGGATCTGCACTTCACACTGCTAGACATCCTGGAGTATGCTTGCTCCGGAGTTGGGATCGGTCAGAACACCAGGTCTATCGATGGCACCACGCTTTTCGGTCCAGTGTCCGCTTCCAGAAGCTGCCTACAGGCGGGGATCCCTCACCAGTTCTGCGCCTGTGACAAAGAGCAACGGGTCAACGAGGATCATCCCGGTGTCGTGGTGGCCTCCAAAGGCCTCGTTGAGAGCATAAACTTTATGACCCACCCGCACAGGAATTTCTGCACCAATGTCACGCTATATGCGATCAGGAATGTGGTCCTCGTGACTTCTAACGCCGAGTCCAATCTTACCGGGTCCAGTCTCGAGGCTTGGGAGCTCGGCATGGACCTAAGGTTCAGAATCTTGGTGGAAGTCAGTCCAAGCAGAGGCCTCTTCGAGGGCATGGTGGTAATGCGCAAGGATGTCCAACCGAGGATCATGGAAGGCACCACCAGAATCAACCGGTACAATAACCAGGCCGGTTGCCTGCCGCAGAGGGACCGCGTCAGGAATCCGAGGCTGCGGGAGTTCTGCTATTGTCCGGGGTATTACTGATAGCATGATGTCCATGACCGCTGATGCGACTTCTTCAAGTACAAGAAATACAGTATTATTTATTTGGAGAAATGGCTCACCGTGAGATCATGCCAATCTGAAATCTGAACCCAGAGCTGACAAAAGTAGTGATTTGGTTGGAGAAAAACAAGAAATTTTTATATATAAAATAAGAAATTTTGGCCCAAAAAAGGCGAAATTTCTGGCTAAAAAACAAGAATTTTTTGTATGAAATTTTTTTTAGGGATTGTCGTGATATTTTCACTCCAGTTTATCAAAATATTTTTTTGTGAAATTTTGCCAGATTTTTGCTTGGGGTGAATATTAATTTAGCGCGAGAATTTGCTTATTCTTGGAATTGAATGGAATTTTTAAATAAAAGTGCCTAGATGTGACATTTTCAAATCGTTTGAAAAATATATTACAATTTAAACGTTACAATTTTTCCAATTCTTGTATGTAATAAAAATAAAATATATCAGATTGCTGATAATTCAATAAAAATTCCATATGTGCCGTCTTCTGATGATTTTTCATCAATTTAATCCAAGTTTTCAAAATATGGTTATGAAATATAATGTCGTGAATACATTTCATTTAGTTCATCAAATAATTTTATATTTAATTTTAAAAAACTTATATTTCATTAAATTCGTTTATTTTTTTTAATATTTAATTTTTCGTTACTATGATTATTTATTTCATTAAATTATTATATTAAATATATAATAATATTTGCATTAATTTTTTTAATTTACATAAATTATTATATTAAATATATATAATATTTGTATAAACGTTTTATATTTTTATAATAATAACAATATTACCCCACCCCCTACCCCCTACATGAGGACGTCCTTTTTGAATGGGCCCTTATAATAATTTCCACGCAATAAAAGCACTTGTGGAACGAGCAATAGGAAACAATGTGCCAGTCTACCAGCAATTTTTTGTAGACTAGCACCTCATTTCTTTTACAGGGTGAGTTTTATAACCAGTTCATGTTTTTGTTTTGATTGTGTTAGAGGTAAAAATCTGAGTTTGTGGTATTATGGTAAGATAAGTGGGCGCTTTCAAATGAGCTTATTTTCGGTGACCTTGGAATGTAAATTCAAGGTCATTGCGTTACCATCTTCTAAA
>JAQGAO010002539.1:0-19383 GCA_034697705.1 Ommatoiulus sabulosus
TTGTAAGGGGTCCGTCAGATTGTTTAAATATTGCAAGTGGTCCATGATGATGAAAAGGTTAAGAAACCCTGCTTTACCTCTGCTCTTAACTAACTCTAATGGACACTTCAAGCGTTGAACTTGAATGGGGCTTTTCCTTGTTTGGAAGTTTTTTCTCTTGTTTACTTTGCAAACGGGTTTTTCCCCTGTTTGATACAGAAGTCCCCCCTCTCTAACTTAAATGTATTCGCCTTGTCATAAAACAGGAAGTGGGACTTTTAGCCCGGTAAACAAAATAACTGAAAGATTAGGCCTATCTGATACATGAAACATTGGAATTTCACAGACATACAGTAACTACATGTAATTCAAAACAAGTTTAAATTGCTAGACTTAAATTATATAAATTTGTTATAATTTTTTATTTCTTAAACAGAATTATGCTAAATGGATATTCTTTATGGCATTATGCAATATTTTTAATTTATTTAAGCACTAGAGGAGAGAAGAGGGGCATTCAGTGTTGTTGTTTTAATACAAGGTATTCATTTCCAAAAATGCATCATGCCATTTTATTAAATCTGTTGGCGTGCAATTATCCATAAAAATATTGAATAATGAAAGAAATTACAAATAATATACAAAATGTTAAATCTCAGCAGTAACTTTATGAATTGCAACAAAATTCATTACGTCATAAAATATTATTACAAATTTAGTAAAAAACCCATTAAATATTTTCATTGGTTTGTTGGTTGGTGGGTATAAGGGCATGGGTAACAGTGGCTAGAATGTGTATTTTCATTATATTTGCCAACAAATAAATGTCATGTTGTTATTAGAGGTTATATTTTTGTTTTACTTTCAGGGCATAAAATGCATGATCATTTATACTCGTAAAATGTCTTGTTTAATTCATTCACATAATGTGACTTAAATATTTATTAAGTTAGTTTTTGCAACTGAAAAGGAATGTTACAGAGCATCTGTACTATTAAAGTTTCTTATTTTGTCAAAACGTCTAAAATTAAGATGATCTTTTCTACAGAAGACAAATAAAACACCTGGAAACAAGACTGTTTTTACAGTGCAGAAGGGAACCAATGGTGGACAAACCTTCCCTGCCTGAGCCCAACTCAAGATCTCCTGATTTTCCTAAATGTGAGCAAGATCGCTCAGAATAAAAGATTGTTTGTAAAACCTCAACCGTTACCCTGAGTGTCTCACAAAATGTATTTGTAACATATATTTAAGCCAGAACAGATGATGAATTATTTTGAACCTAAATCAAAAATGCCCTTTGTTATGAGGTATAAAAACTTTTTCCTTTATTTTTTAAATATTTCTACTCCCACTTTTGCTTTCTTTTCTCATGCTTCAAAATTACTTTAAAAATTTTTGAGTATTGTGTTTCATTTTTAAGTTGATTGGGTTTAAAATTTTGCAAAGTTTACTGAATTTGCAAGATTTCTGGATTCATGGCATCATCCGAGCATGGTTAAGAGGTAAATACTCCAAAAAAACCGATTATTTGTCAAATTAGACAAGATTATTTGTTCAGTTATGTCCGATTATTTGTCACATTGTCCGAAAAAATCCCTGAACATTTGGCAATTTATCTCAGACTAGCTGGACGGCCCGGCTTTGCCCAGACTGTTCATAGTTTCAATGCTAGGCCTACCAGGCGAGTCTGAGAGACAAACCTGTTACTATGATAATACAAAATGAATTTATAGTAAAAAAAACTCGAGTGAAGCTAAATCTTGCTAATGCCACTCGACTAAGTTAAAAATTACAATACTCACAGTTTTTTTAACCATGTATGTCATACTTGCTTTCATATTCGCCTGGTAGGCCTAGCATAGACACTAAAAACAGCCTGGGCAAAGCCGGGCCTTCCAGCTAGTTTTACTTAAAAAATTTGCATAATTTTAATTTTTGAGAATGGGAAAATTTGGTTTCCGAAAAACGTTTAAAAATGTTGGAAATTTGTGCTCGGAAAACGTGGAAAATTTTGCAAATTTTTACTCAGAAAATGGGCCTGAGCTAACCATGTAGAAGTATTAGTTTTGAGTCGCCATGATTGTGTTGAATTTGCCAGACTTTTTCAAAATAATCCTTTTTTGCCTGACTTTTCCAGACATTTTGAAGTTCTCTGACTTTTCCCGGTTTTCCAGGTCTGCGGGAACCTTTTAATTTTGTCCTTTGTAGGTTTTGTAAAATCTTGTATAACATGTGGAACTTTTTTGCATCATGCATGCTATAGTATAGGCGTAATGTTTGTGAAATACTTCAAAAGGCCGCCTTTTCAAAATATGAAAACCAGAATATTAATCTGGCCAGACTTTATGGAAGATATTTATGGACGACCTTTATGGACGACCCTCGCCCGCGGCCATGTTGATTTGGGAAAGGGGGTGAAAACATGCGAAAAACTATGAAAGGGTTTTAGATTCGGGATCGAAACCCCCCCACAAACTTGGCTTCGGGTGTATTTGAGTGGTGGCAAAAAATTCGAAGAAATCGGACATGTGGATACGAAGATCCTAACAAACAAAACAGAAATCAAAATTTTCAAGATGGACGCGTTTTCTTCTTTATATTATAGATTGTGAGGCATCCTTTCACCCCTTTGGCCACTTTACATAGACAGGACCACATATTCAGGCACCACCACACAGCATATTGTAGCAACATATTCAAACACCCTTCTTAAATTGAACTTTAACACCATTAAAAGCTCCCACATGATAACCTTTCTGGAATTTAATAAAAATAAGGCAACCCAGAATTTATCACTTTGCCAGAAGATACTTTAGAGCTGTCAACTCTAATTTGAAATGTGAAGGCATTCTAAACCATTAAACAGAGACAAAGGTCGACTAATCCAGGGAGCGCACCTAGCTGTCAATTCCATATATAAGGTGCTGGAGTTGAATAGAAGGGACAGCTTGAAACTGGGATCAAGACCTTCGAGACACGATCAAAAGATGTCAGCCTAACCCAGCGCTGCAGCCACACCAAGAAGAGCGGACCAAAGATAGAACAGCTATTACAAACTTCGAAGAAATAATGAAAAGATTAAACTGAGGCCGTGTGGCCGTTCGAAGAAGTTCGATGAAGGGAGGCCTAGCGCATGCTAGCCACGTGCTCGCAGGGGATTAGAAACACACGTCGTGTCAGCGTGAAGGTCGGCTCGAGTAGGTCGAGAAGGCCAGGTGAAGGTCCCGACCTCCAGGTGAAGCCCCACCTGGCGGTCAACGTCCGAAACTATGGCGCTTCTGACCGTAACTATGGGTCGACCATAGCGCCTGTCTCTGGTTGCCACAAATCTTTAAGGTTGAATCTGGAGTATTTTTTTTAAATGCAAATATCCTTCTTTTCCTTCAATTTTTGAAAGAGTTTGTTCCCCTGATCATGTTGATGTATTTTTTACCCAAACTTACCAACAACTATACAAAATTACTTTAAAAAATCATGTTACAGTGAAAACCGCTTAAATCGATCCTGCGGTTTTGAACGAAATAAGCCAAGCATGTCAATAAACACGCTAAACATTGACCTCATCAACATAAGTAACTTGCGGTTTTCTATAAATACTTATATTTAATCATATACACGTACTGTATTTGTGTTTACATATGTTTAAAATGATATTTGTTTTACAAAACATTGACGGAAATTTGTCTTAACTTTTTGCTAAAATCCACGCAAGTCAGTGAGACGGACTTTGCCCCTTTCCCGCCTCACAGTCGGCTTTGCTGCATTGCACCAACCGGCTAGTTTCACAAACGAGTCAAACGATGTTAGCTGACCTTTCAACATTCCAGCACTTGTCACACAATAAGTTTTAGCTTGCCTGAGGTCAAAGGTCATCATAGAATTTACGCATATTGATTCTTGTTTCAAGTTGCACCATCTGCAATAAGGATTTCGATTTTCAGTTTGGTTTGTAAAGGGGGTGCCGCCAAAGAATTCTGCAAGGAAAATTAAGAAACAACTTGTCTGAGGACAGAAAGAACCTGGGAGCCGATCGAGCAACACCATAGGGAGAAGGTATGAGCCCTAGCCACCTAAGCCTAGGGTAGGCCTGAAGCTGAGCTTCCTGCTGCTACAGGTAAACTCCTGTGGACGGCCTGGGGAGAGATCCTTTAAATTGAGAAGAGGATTGTCCAGGTTAGAGCATCCAGCTGTCAAGGAGATGTTCCAGTATTTCCAGACTTAGAGGAAAGAAGGCGAGGGACAAAGGGATTCGTCATTTTGTGGGACCGGCCTGGTCCATGCCAGAGGGAACAGGAGTTGCCGATTGCCATGGTTCATCCCAGTCCTAGAGCTTAGAAGTTTAAAGACGGCGGTTACTGATCCTTACCTGAACATTCGTGTTAAGTAACCAACCTACTTATAATATTTTGAAAAACAAATATCATTATAAACATGTGTAAATACAAATAAAGTACATGTATATGAATAAATATATGTATTTCTAGATCCAGTTGAATGATCTGTTAAACATTTTGCAAAAAATCCCCTTGTTCAGAAAGGAACCAATGGTGAACAAACCTTCCCTGCTTGAGCCCAACTCAAGATCTCCTGATTTTCCTGAATTTAAGCAAGATCGCTCAGAATATTAGATTGTTTGTGGAACCTCAACCCTGGGTGTATCACAAAATATATTTGTAACATAAATTTAAGCCAGAACAAATAATGAGTTATTTAGAACCTAAATCAAAAATGCACTTTGTCATGAGATATAAAAACTTTCTCCTTTATTTTTAAATATTTCTACTCCCACTTTCGCTTTCTTTTCTTATGCATTTCATTTAACAATTTTTTAGTTTTGTATTTCATTTTCAAGTTTATTGGGTTTAATATTTTGCAAAATTTACTGAATTTGCAAGATAGCTGGACTCATGGCATCGTCTGAGCATGGTCAAGAGGTAAATACTCCCAAAAAATGCCTGATTATTTGTCAAATTAAATGAGATTATTTGTCCAGTTATGTCCGATTATTTGTCATATTGTCCGAAAAAATCCCCGAACATTTGACAATTTATCTCAGATTGTGAGATATCCTCTCACCCCTTTAGCCGCTTCACATAAACTGGACCACATATTCAGGCATCTACACACAGCATATTGTAGCAACACATTTTAACACACTTCTTAAATTGAATTTTAACACCGTTGCAAGCTCCCACATGATAACCTTTCTGGAATTTAATAAAAATGAGGCAACCCAGAATTTATCACTTTACCAGAAGATACCTTAGAGCTGCAAACTCTAATTTAAAATATAAAGAGATAGAGACAAAGGTCAACTAATCCAGGGAGTGCACCAAGCTGGCAATTCCATATATAAGGAGCTGAAGTTGAACAGAAGGGACAGCTTGAACCCTGGATTAAGACCTTTGAGACACAATTAAAAGATGTCGGCCGAACCCAGTGCTGCAGCCACACCGAGAAGAGCGGACCAAATATAGAACCGCTTTAAACAGCTAGAGTAAGATCAAATTATGTGTTTCTACATCTACCCTTGCCGCAACAATGCCATGCATTGACCAGCTGTCAACAGATGCTCAGCAGCCTGCCAAGAAGAGCCAGAAGCCTAGTCACCTGCCATAAAAAGCCACAAGCCCTGCAACATACTAGTCCTTCCCCACGTAGGGACGACTTCATGCAATTTTTTTTGTTTATCAACCACACTGCGCCTGTACTTGCAGTTGATTATGTGGGACGATTAAATTGTTTGTTTTCCTCATATCTGTCTCCACTGTCTCACATGGGACTTTCACTGCACAGGAGATGGGAAGAAGAAGATATGTTTGGTAGCAAATGCATGGTTCGACATTGGACTTCAGTGAGGACAGCATCTACTATTTGACCACATCTTCAGCAGTTGTTTTTCAAGACACTGCTGCACCAGTGATCCACTTCAACTACATTAAACAGCTTTACTTCAACCTGGAAGATAGAAGGAATTAGGAGGGTCTTAGTTAAGAACACCAGACCACACCAACAGATGAATGCTCAGCTATCCCAACTGGCTGCTCAACAGGCTGTATCGATCCAAATAAAGGAAAAGCCAAAGTTCCCAATATTCAAAGAAAAACCTGGAAAGAGGGTATCAACATGGTTAGACACAATGCTAGAGGTCACCCTTGTTGCAACCAAGCCACATTATTGGAAACTAGCTGATCAAGCCATGGAGTGGTATATCGGACACATCAAATTGAAAAGCACTGTACCAGATTGAAGCACATTTGAGAAGCAGATCACTCTTGCTTTTAGAGGAGATGAGTTTACATTCCTTATAATAAAGGTTGGCTAATCTGTAGCAAACTGGATCAATAGAAGAATACATCAATGATTCCTAATTTGCAGTAGGCGAGATACCAGAGATGCATGTGCATGACTGGCTTTTTACTTCATAGAAGGTACATATAGAGAGCTTAGGAAGGAGCTACTTCTCTGGGAACCAGCTGCATTACTAGCAGCTTTCAGCATGGCCCACTTATACTAAGCTGTCTACCATTATCCAGTTACCAGAAGTAAAGATGTCCACTCCTCTCGCAAGGGACCACCACCAAGTAGAAATAGAAGAAGGCTCATCTCGAGAGATATAAGATATGCCAAGCAGGCAACACCTTCCAGGAAAAGGTGAACTTCATCAGAGAAAAATAATAAAGGTAACCCTAATAAAAGTTGATGAAAACCCAGAAACATATGTAGAGACATGTTCCTGCTACTATTGTGGAAGTTAAGGACATTTTGCCCATTGATGAAGATGCCCACCCAGATCTAGGATGGAATCAAATGGCACTAGGAGTTAAGATAAATAAAAAACAGAGTCTGAAGCTCTATGCAAGACGTCCCATTTTGCTTGGGCAGTGCGCAAGCCCATCAGCTGCCTCATCGTTGTTAGGGCACATTTTAAGAAAGGTGTGGAAGTGGGAGCAACACCTTCTTCATCAATGGGAACAATTTTTAATAGGCTTAAGCTAAAGATTGAAGGAGATCCAAAGAGCGAACAACTAGTCTCACTAATAAATTGAACAATGATGAGGTCAGCTAATATGGTCAATGGAGTTCATTAGCAATCCGACCAATTCACCAACAGTTGGGATTTCGATACTTTAGACATGAAGCATGACATGGTCTTGGGAATAGACTGGACAGAAGCTCACAAGTAAATCATCGATTAAGACAACAAGACTATCAAAGCCAAATATTGTGGGAGATGGTGTAAGCGTACACTTTGTCAAGAAGAGGATGACACCACAAAAGGAAATCCTTAAATGAAGTCCTTAAATGAAGAAATTGAGAAGGCCATGACTGACTTAGATCCTACAAGTTTCTGAATGATAATTTAGAGGTCTGCACAGATAAACTCCCACACAAATTGCCACCTGAAGAATGCATTAAGCATAGGATACATCTGAACCCCATGCTGTGCCATGGGCTGGACCATTATACATGATGACCAGCGAAGAGTACAAGGAACTGCAAACCCAGTTTGGCTAGCTTCCGCACAAAGCAGTGGCCAAACTATCATCTTCTCCCTTTTCCATCACCAGTCCTCTTTGTAAGGCAGAAAGAAGGAGGGTTATGAATATGCTTGGATTACCGATAGGTAAAGCACCATACGATCCCAGATGCCCTCCCTATGCCATTAATAAAGGATCTGTTGCCCAGATAGCCATGGCCAAATACTTCACCAACGTGGATATAAGGACTGGCTATAGCCAGATAGCCATGGAGCCAGCAGACGTCCCAAAGACCACCTTTGGGACTTATATGGACTGTATGAGTCTACAGCCATGCCATTCGGCCTAATAAATGCTCTGGTCACTTTCTGGAGAGCTATTAACTCTGTGTTATTTCCATTGCTGAGACGATGTGTAGCCGCTTACAAAGATGACATCCTGATTCACAGCTTAACATGGGAGCAACATTTGGAAAATGTCAGAGCTATTTCGCAACCCTTAAGGTAAGCAGGCTACTTCACCAACACATCAAAGTCTTCATTTGCACAGACCCACATGAAATATCTTGGCAATGATATCGATGCAGGATCATTCAAGATGGAAGAACATAAGGTGAAAAAGAGAAGAATTGGCCACTACCCTCAAATGTTACTGAAGTACCGTCTTTCTTGGGCCTATGCAACTCTGTGTTTTACACAGACAATGCAGACTGTCTCAACTAGTGGAGAAAGGGCCAATTACATCAGCTTAAGCCAGGATTGTGAAAAGAATCCAGTTTTATCCTATGGAGCTCTGGCACATCAATGGAGTCAAGAACCAAGCTGCAGATGCATCGTCAAATTGCTGTGAGTCATTTCCACTGAACGCCATTGTTGTGGACCAACCCTTATTGAAAAAACAGATTGGTATAGAGCAAAGGACCGGCAGGAACTGGAAGAAATACTTCTTGGCGGTAGAAGATGAAGACGAAGCAGAGGATCTTCCCTTTACAGTCCAAGATGGTTTACTTTGGAAAGGGAATGTAGGGGAACTCGACAACTAGTCGTTCAACACGATAAAGACTTGCGAGGAGACCTTCTCAGGAGCTGGCATGAGATGCTTATGAGGTGCATATTCTGTGTGTGGACTCTGTCCAACATTCTTATTCGCCAAATGCCAGAATTCAGTGTAGTGTAGTATTTTGTTCTTGTTTTTTGGATAACACCAAATTTTTAGCAGACCAAAAACCAGTATAGTAAAGGTTCCAACATGGAGTCGGAAAAGACATTAAAGACAATTAAAATTAAACTATTCTTTTTTTATAAACCCCAGGAATTCAATATCTTAAAGTTTAAACAAACAATGTGATCAGTTTGATTGATTTTACTGACAGGAACAATGTCACTCCTTTATGCCCTATCCCATTACGTGCTCTTTGATCGTGAAATTTTTGTTCATGACCCAGCATGACCAATGATGACAATTTTCGCACTTGCTGAAATATTCTAAAATGTGCAAAATCCAAGAGCAACCAAATGCAGCTGAACTGCTAAAGGTTTTAAACTAAATTTAAGATTAGCTTTAATACTCCCTTTTTTGATCCACCGCCTTTCAGACACAAATACCTCGAATTTTAAACCCAACACACGACCAAGAAACACATGTAAAATTTATGTGCAACGTTTCGACACCATGCTCTTTATTCAAGCCTAAATTCAAAGATAAAACGAAAAAATATACATAAATACATTAGTTAAACAACCAACCAAACATAAATGTTAATTAATATTACAATAAATTAAGTTAAAACATGTTAAAACCCAAGGGCTGCAACAAACAAGATACAAGTTCTTGTTAAATTTTAGGTAATTAATGCAGATCTTGGGTTTTTACTTGTTTTAACTTAATTTATTGTAATATTAATTGACATATTTATGTTTGGTTGGTTGTTTAACTAATGTATTTATGTATATTTTTACGTTTTTCTTTGAATTTAGGCTTGAATAAAGACGCATGGCGTTGAAACGTTGCACATAAATTTTACTTGTGTTTCTTGGTAGCGTGTTGGGTTTAAAATTCGTTATTGATTCCTATCAATTGAAGATGTTTCCTTTTGTTAATATTACACAAATATCTCTTTGACCCTATCTATATTGAACAAATATCTCCTGAACTCCTCTAATTACTTTTATTTATAACTTACTTTAATTTTTCTTAATTTAAAAAAATTTTGGGATGTGCCATCATTAACACACACCACTGTTAGTTAAACAAAATTTCTGGAGGGAGGGGGGTCAGTCAGTCGTCATCTGGGGTGAGCCTGGTCCACATTATGTACTTACTGTTGATTACCTTCCGAGACTTCAAACAAGAAACTTTCACTTACTGTTGATGTTGGAACTCAAATCCATAGAATGTCGTCCTCAAATAGGTTTATAAAGTTTTATGATTAGGATCGAGACAGGAATTCTGCACCAATTGGATATCAATTTCGGAGGGCATCCATTTAAAACTTACAAAAAGGCGAAATGTTCGCAAGAAAACAACGTCATAATAAAAACATGAAAAAATGATATGAACAAGATAAATTTTGCAGTATAAAAATCTAACTATCAATGCAAGTTTGAAGATACGTCTAAACTTCTAGACGTTTTCAAAATCCAAACACTGATTATGCATGCAATCTAGATGATTTTAAATACAAGTATTAAGACACATTGCATACGATAACAGAATATTTGGCAGATTCTCCCAAAATACACTGAGATAAGTTCTTCTAATAACAATTTTCAAGATAGAATTATTCGTACACTGTAACAATCATAATTGTCGAAATCACAGTTTTTCAACTCTTAAACAAAGTCTATGAAAAATCCAAAATAGACAATTACCATAAACTTTCAAATATTATCACTTTCAAAACTTATATGCAATTATATAACTCCGTGAAATCTACAGATTATTATTTCTAAATTGAAAATTATCGATCCCCTTAATATGCGAACAATACTACTTTGAGATTATAAAAATATACGCAGTTACGGACGAAAAACCGTAATCTCTTAGAAACATACATAAAAGTTCTCCAACGTCTCCTTCTTTTTGGCACGAAAGTCCTCTCTACAGTATATAAAACTGAATTTAATATTATAATAGTGTTGTATCATTTAATGGCAAATTCGTGTAATTTCTCATCAATATTTAACCATGACAAAATATTGCAATAAGTAAAATCACTCGCTTATCAGGTCATAAGAAACTTGAGTGGAAAATATAAAAAAAACTGACTGGACTTATGTACTTACAATAATAATACGTCATAATGTACAATAAGTAAGTATAACAAGGTTCCCCCAGAAATTCCCTTTTCTACTTCCCTGACATTTACCGTAATTTTTTACAAAATTGGTACTGGAAAATAGTTTTTTTTAAATTCATAAACGACAATTTTGAAAATTAACATAGAAATGTTATTAAATGGAAAAATGTTGTATTCGGAAATTTTTTTGCAATTTTAACCTCAGAAAATGTGGAAAATTTTTACTCGGAAGAATGGGCCCTTATTCCGACATTCTCTAACGACAATTTTGAAAATTAACGTAGAATTTTTTTAAAAAATTAAAAAAGCTTGCGTTGAAAATTTTTTGAAATGGGAAAATGTTGTATACGGAAAATTTTACAAATGTGTGCTCAAAAAAAGTGGGAAATTTTGCAATTTTGTTCTCGAAAAATGTGGAAACTTTGTACTCGGAAAACCTAGATAATTTTTAAAATTTGTACGCGGAAAACGTGGACAATTTTGCTAATTTGTACTCGGAAAATTTGGACAATTTTGCTAATTTGAACTCGGAAAACGGGGAAAGTTTTGCAAATTAATATTCAGAAAACGTGGAAAATTGTGTAAATTGTACAAGGAAAACGTAGAAATGTTTGCTAATTTTAACTCGGAAAACGGAAAATTTGGCAAATTTGGATTCAAAAAACGTGGGAAATTGTGTAAATTGGTACATTGAAAACGTGGAAAAGTTTGCAAATCTATACTCCGAAAATGTTGACAAATTTTGCAAATAATTACTTGGAAAATGGGCCTTGAGCTAACCTCGTAGACGTATTAATTTTAGATCGCCAAGACTGCGTTGAATTAATTCCTTGACTTTTTCAAAATAAAATTCCCTGACTTTTCCAGGTCATTTTTAAGTTCCCTTATTTTTCGAGGATTTCCAGGTATGGGAGAACCCCATATAAGCAGATACTTATAATATTAATCTAACTCTTCTTAAATAATCGCCAACTTTATCTCATTTTGAACGTATTTAATAACAGTTTTCATCGAGACAAACAAACAAAACAAACAGCTACAAAACAAAGTTACGAAATAAAACATAAACACAACGAAGCTAATTTAACAAACAAGAATCGAGCCAATTAAAATATTCACACTTAACAATTTTCTAAATTTTGCCAATTTTTTTTTTGGAAAAAGTTTAAAATTGTAAACGTTTATATTTGAAAAAAATAAATGAAACGTTTTATAAATTTGTATTCGAAATGATCGCAACATTTTGAAAATCCTTCGACAAATTTGACAAAAATATGTTGTAAATTACGTCAATTTTTCCTCAAAAAACGTGGAAAATTTTGTAAATTTGTCCTCGAAAAATGTTGAGCATTTAGAAACTTTATACTTGGAAAAAATTGAAACGTTTAAAATGTACACGTTGATACTCAAAAAGGGTTAAAAATTTACAAATTTATCCTCCGAAAACGTTGAATATTTTGTAAATTTGTCCATGAAAAATATATTAAAAATTTTGCAAATTTGTCCTCGAAATATATTGAACATTTTGAAATTTTACTCGAAAAAATTGGCAAATTGCTCTTGGAAAATGTGGAAATTTTTGCAAATTTTACACAGAAAATTATGAAACTAAAAAGTCATGGGCGGCCGGGCCCTCTGATTTACCCCGGGCCCGGGAGCAATATGCTCCCTCTGCACCCCCGTCTTCCTGGGCCTGCCATAACCTATAATGCCATTACTTCCAAAAATTTTACATTTCATTACATTTTATTCAAATGTCCATTTCAACTTTGCACGATCATTTCAAAGTACACTTATTTTGGTTATGGTGCATTCGAGTGTTCCAAAAAATCTGCACCGTTGTAGGCTACAAGGTGAGGCATAAGTCTTTAAAGTCTCGTTGCGTTTTTTTACCATAAAAAAAATTTTTGTCCATAAAAAAAATTTGTCCATAAAAAATTTTGAAAATTTTGCAAATTTGTCCTCGAAATATGGTGAACATTTTGAAATTTTACCCAAAAAAATTACCCATGAAATTAAAAAGTTCATTTTTTGTCCATAAAAAACATTAAAAATTTTGCAAATTTGTCCTCGAAATATGTTGAACATTTTGAAATTTTACTCGAAAAAATTGACAAATTGCTCTTGGAAAATGTGGAAATTTTTAAAAAATTTTCTTAGAAAATTATGAAACAAAAAAGTCCATTTTTTGTCCATAAAAAAAATTGTTCATAAAAACTATTAAAAATTTTGCAAATTTGTCCTCGAAATATGTTGAACATTTTAAAATTTTACTCGAAAAAATTGGCAAATTGCTCTTGGAAAATGTGGAAATTTTTACAAATTTTTCTCAGAAAATTCTGAAACTCAAAAGTCCATTACTTGACCATAAAAAAAAATTGTCCATAAAAAATATTAAAATTTTTGCAAATTTGTCCTCGAAATATGTTGAACATTTTGAAATTGTATTTGAAAAAATTGGCAAATTGCTTTTGGCAAATGTGGAAATTTTTACAATTTTTTCTTAGAAAATTAAGAAACTAAAAAGTCATGGGCGGCCGAGCCCTCTGATTTACCCCGGGCCCGGGAGCAATATGCTCCCTCTGCACACCCGTCTTCCTGGGCCTGCTGCCTGTGACTTATTGGAAACTTCACACTACAGTAGGGGTACTCAAATACAGTAGATTAAGGCCAGCAGTTTTGCCTGCCTGTAAGTCGTTTGAACTATTTTGCTGACCTTTACACGCATTTACATCCAGGTCAAAGAATCCAGTAATCCTATTGGCCAAACGGAAGTACAGTTAACTGCTGCCACCAAGAAAATCTGCCGATTACTGGATTCTTTGACCTATATGTCAACGCGTGCCACTTACTTACAGGCAAAACCGCTGGCCTTAATCTACACTTTTGAGTACCCCTATTTATACGTCGTCATGGCGGGGCTTTTTTTTGCAAATTACGGCCAGCACTTCTTGGCCTGGAATTCTTTGCCGTGCGGCACGCACAGGTACAAGTTTTGACTAGAGTCGGATGTGCATTCCCGCGATTCCAATGCAAACACTCCCGGTATAGTATTCACCGACAACGAGGGTACTACACTCAAGCACTTTGCTGTTCTCTTGTTCTTGAATTTGACAAAGTGGCCCGCGCGCTGCAAGACGAACTGGCCCCTACTTTGGGTCAAGCAAGAGTTTTCGTTCAAATTAACGACTTCATTTCTACCGTTTAACTCGTCTTCTTTTTCTCCGCCACATTGGTCGTTTTTCCCGGCAATTGTCACGAATCCTGTATCGCCTACAGGACGCAGCCAAATCCACTGCAGCCATTTGTCGCCATCGCTAGCTGAGCAATCTTTAAATAAAACCTGGGTTTTATCGGCTTCGGAATTTTCTGTCGCCAAGTTCATATCGTAGCACTTCGTGGGGTCAAACCCGCTGCGAATCTGAAGTCGACCGTTCTCAAATGGGTTGTCTGGAAGGATGGCGATTTTGGAGAAAACTTGGCTGAAGAGGGTCCTCAAGGCGAGCGCATTGCCAACGAGTTCGGGGCTGGCATGAGGGACGAAGAGCAGCAGCAGCACCATGGCGCAAAACGTGGTGGACAGGCAATGTCCGAACAACATGATGTGCAGGACTATTGATCGGACAAGAGGCTTTTGTGGTTCAGGAAGTGGCTGGAATGACAGAAGGATGAATAAGTAAATTCCTTTTATTATAGTTTTGAAGTGCCATTTGAAGCATCATGGCTCTCCAGAAATGGATGCCGGAGTATCGCGTAACGCCATGAAATGCACTTTGGAGAGTCCCATGATGCCTATTGTACCATTGTTTTTAATATTTAAAATTGCTGGGTCGTGTTTACAGGGTTTCCCCAGAAATTCCATTTTCAACTGTTGCCAGCGAATACAAATTGAAATTCGGCACAAAAATTTACTTTGGGCTGCACTGCAATGCTTTAGTGTATAGAGCAGGGTTTCTTATTCTTAACCTGGGGTCAGGGCCGTGCTTAGGAGTTTGGTGGCCCTGTGCGAAGTAAAAATTGGTGGCCCCTTTTTTACAAGTATTTGCTCAGTCATTGCAAAAGAGAGTCGGCAAAACATTTTTTTAAAATTAAGCTATTTTAATGTGGTCACTGTACTGTACAAACAACAATACTATAAAAATCTTAAGTGACAAAACAACAAATGGAAAACTCAGAACTGCACTTGACCAGCAACCACCTAGCTGCAACTTCAATTTCAAATTTCATCAAGTTCCAACATGCATGAACAACAAGCACACCTTGTGAGGCTAGCTAGTAGTAGTGTCATGACTCATGCTATCCTCTGAACCTCGCTAGGCGTGCTGTTAGCATGTTTTTTTTTTTTTATTTTATTTTTTTTTTATTTTGTTTTTTTTTGGGAAATGGGGGCCCCCCCCCCTCGTGGGGGCCCTGTGCGGCCGCACACTTCGCACACCCCTAAGCACGGCTCTGCTGTAAGGGTATATATTGTATTCTAAAAGTATCGTTCCATGTGTGTAGCGACAAGAAATTGTTTCAGTTAACTTTACTGAAATTTCTTGCAATTTATTTCCAGATATAACTTTCCTCGTGTGTGATGGCTTTTACACAACCATGGATGAACTACAGTTATACATGTTCATGTACTGTACTGTGAAAATTGGTAGTTTGACCATGATGCAACTCTCAAACAAGTGTATTTTATTTGAAAGTTACAGTAATTTTATTATTTTCCTTCATTATTCGAATAGGGATACGACATGTACTGTATTTAGGGCATTTTAGGAGATAATTATGTTTCCCATGTGAACAATATCGCAAGTTATTAGAATGATTGATCAGGTCGGATCAATCGAGATTGAGCATATTAAAATTACTCCAATGGCATTTCAGTTATGATTTCAAAAGTAATAAAATGGCATTGATATAAGTTTAATCCCTATTGATCCGGATCCGCGCTATCTGATTTTCGACCACATTTGCTGATGTGAAGCAACTTCCGGAAGAAAAAGAAAAAGAAAATTTAGTCCATAATATGACAAAAGAAAATATTCGGTACATGTAGGAAAATTAACTTTGCACTACAACGAAGTTCAAAGTTAATTTTCGTTCTCGGTGCATGTACGCTGACATTTCTGCCTGCTTTGTCCTCCGCAAATGTGGACGGAAGTGAGTCATAACCCCGGGAAAGATTTCAATCTTTTTGGACTCGATCGTTGTATAAGACTTTAGAAAAATCAAAGGTCATCGTTTTCTCAATCTGTATTGTAAAATTGTAACTTGAAATGCCACGTTGATATCTCCGATCCACACGCGTTGCCTTTCAGGTACTTTGTTGCTCGGTTGATCAAATAATCCAAGCATTTCGCCCAATTTCATCAAGGGGAGAATGGGCGTAAAAACGATTCAAAAATTGGAAAACGAATGCAAAAGATAGGATTTTGTAGCTTGTCTGGTGCAGCCGACCTTAAAAATTGGCCATATTTAGGGCATTGAACACTGATTTCCCCCCTAGCGGGAAATCTCTAATAAACGGAAATTGTTAAATTGCCCTCAATTTTTGCAGACTAGAGTACTTTAGCAGCCCGGTCATATTTCCTTGTCCTTTTGTGAAGACCGGTGCATTGTTCATGTTTTGAATAACTGCACGTAGGCCTACAGCAACATGGGGTTCCTAAAAGTTCTTGTTCATGTCAGCGACCACAACTTGACTTTTCCTTCCTGTCCATCTCAGTTTTAGCTTAGTTGCGAATGACCAGATTGTTCGCAAAGTCATAAAATCGCTATCAGTGAACATGTGGTGGCAAAGGTCGAACATTCCTTGCGCCCTCATGGCCCCAATGCTTCATTTTGCCTATCTCGATGTGCAAGTTTTTGGTCATGTAGTTTTGGCAAAAAAAGTGAAACGCGAGCCGTCAATTTCCTGCAAATCTACGAGATGGCGGTTCTGCGAATATGCGGGCAGTTTCATCACCCTTTCATGCAAATTGCACCAACGGAAATGGCAGCATTAAGGCGGGGACACACCAGGCAATTTGTTGTTGAATTTCAGTCAGAGAAATCACGTTTTATTAATGTAAATTAAGCGATGAAACAAGTATGAAGTCGAATTGATTTCCATGGGTAATTTTTGAATTTTAAAATCCATGGTTGGTAAAACCTGCAGAAATCTGTACTTGACTTTTCGCCTGAAATTTGTCAAATATCCTCGTCTGTGATTGGACTAGATCGACTAGAGATTGGAAAACATTTCCCCACGCGTCAACTCGAAATGAATTTAAACTTCTGTTTTCTAACGCTATCATGAAATCAACATGATGCAACATGAATGCAACAGCTGAAAAAAGGAAATTTTAAACTCATTTGAAATTAAGGCGTGGAAATCTTAGAAATGTGGATCTTTTCAATCGCTATAGATTTCCTGTTTTTGTTACTAGAAAAAATATCTCTAGAAAATATTTCAATTCTAGATATGCTTAAAACTATCTTCGTCAAAAGTCCCATAGTGAATGGATAACTAGAAAATCTTATTAATTCTTCCAAAATGATTCGAAGAAAATTAAAACAAACAGGTACAATAATTGATTATCAAACAGCCAAAGAACAGCCATTAGAATGATAGTACATTGATTTTATCGTGATTTTACCATGTGCAGTTTATTTTCCAATGTAAATCCAATTTACAGTTTTACTATTAATTTTATTATCACTACATATATTGACCTTATTTTGCTGAAATGTGCTCTACATTACCGATGCAATTGCGCATGCGGGGTAATTTGAATTCAAAATTGTGCTGCGCAATTTCTTCGCATTTTAGAAATATCACACCCCTGTTTCAGAAGTGACACAACTCAAAAATCGTCCATTGTGACGGGATGGAGTTAAGCAAAATTACTTTATTTTTTAATAAACACGACACATCTTATTAACCTACCATAGTTTCGGCTAAATGACAGTATTGCCACTTTATTTTATCATGCGTTACAATGCTTTAATTACCACGAATTAAAACTTGCCTTACCTCAAAATGAAAAGTGTTGTCACGTACGGAATTGGGGTGCGATATGTAGATGACAATTGTGACTAAATGGTCTGGTTGGTTTTCATTTCTCAAGAATTCCCACATTATGTAAACTTTTATACATGCACTTTATCCATTCGGTATTCATTAGTGAATTTAAGCCTTAATCAAATTTCCACAAGTTGTTTTGTATACACAATTTTGTTGTGCTTGTTCAAACCATCGTCGTGTGAAAGTTCAATGCTACGCTGATAAGAGTGACGTTTATTTTGGAACGAGCAGTTTTTATGAATGGTCTAGGCCTCGAGTCTCTCCAGTTCATTAACGAAATTTCGTCTGTTAACTTAATTATGCCTAATGCATTCAAAACAGACAAATCTCTTCACAGCGCTGACTTTGTATTTCTGCATTTTTCAGAGCTCTTGGGAGATGGATGCCAATGAACTCCTCAGCAAATATTTTTTTGTAATGCTTGCCCAATATGGAGTATCAAATTTCAGGGAAATCAAAAAAGGATTAACTTAAAAACGTCCACATGTGCCATCTGGCGAGAGCTCTGTCAATTTCACATCACGATGTCCTTTTGCGTGCAATTTTATACTCAAATATTTATATTTCATTTTGAGTGAGTGCATTTTTATACATGTAATTATAATGAACAAGAGCTCAATCAAGATTCGATACGCCTGAATCTTGACTCTGATGATTCCTTTTTGGTAGAAGCCATCATCCAAACCAAGGTGATGTCGTGGACAGGTCAATGACCTGTTGACAAGCATCGCTGCTGCTGTTGGTTTGGTCATACCTGTATTTCCGTTTTGTTAACTTCCAATGTCAGTTTGTTTCTGGCAACGGTATGGCTTGCCATTCGCACTTAATTTTTTTTTATAATCATTGTATTTTAAGTAGACTGTAATTCATTCCATGAATTTGTATGTTTGGATTGAATGACGTAAAGTTGTGATTGAAATATGTGTGCTTAACCAAAAATGCCTGAAGCATTGATTGAATGTTCAAGGGACCAAGAATGATACATATCAATTGTGCCTTTTTTGCTCAAGTATCAATGAAATCATTGCATGCAAACCAAAGATGATGTGGTGCCTTATTATTATACTAAACGATTTTTACAATGTATTTTTTACCTTTTCATTATAATAAATCCACTAATTTCCTTAATCATTCTTGTTTCCTATCTTTGTTTTTACATAATTGAGCTGGAGTATTTAATTCTTATTGCTTGAGCTAGCAATTCTGGGTTTCAAACAAGACGGAGATTTCTTTTTTTTTAAAAAAAAATTAATTGGGATGCCATCATGCCTTCTCTATTTCTCTGAAGCGTTAGTTATTTCTTGATAATTTACTGTTTTTTAAGTCAACAGAGACATTAATTCCTTAAGTCTAGACTGATTGAGTCAGTTATCAACGCTCGAAGCACTGATGAACCATCATCAACAGTAAGTTTTGGATTACTTGAAATCCAACGTTGTTTGAAATATTTCCTTCATAAAATAGGTCATAATTTGTTATGATATTTTATTTACAAGTTTTATGTTTCATTCCAGGGTCACCATTGGAAGCTAAAAGGCCATACTTTGGATCACTTCTGTTCAGTGCGA
>JAQGAO010002540.1:0-19374 GCA_034697705.1 Ommatoiulus sabulosus
GCGCATATTTCTGAGCATTTTTCAGTTTTTCACATTAGAATTCACATTCTAAAAAACAGAACTTTTTGAACGTGCCAAGTTTCCAGAGATAATTTGCCTCGTGTATGACCTTAAGGAACTAAAAGAACGTGCTCACACGTGCCTCCTGGCAATTTTCCCCAATGGAATGAATTAAATGAAACGTAAATATGTCTATTCGCATTTCATTCCCAAAAATCATATAATGTATAAATTTGCTCAAAACATGTAGAAAATATATTAGAATGGGGTCAAGTTTAAAATTGAATGCATTATGCAACTGATCAAAGTTTTTAATATTGATTGGTATTGATTGGCATCATAAATTACATGAATTTTTTTTTTTTTTTCAAAAACAGCACGCATATACAGTACGGATTTTGAATTATATTTATAGACAATCCTTCAAGGGCTAAAGGAAGTCTTCCGCAGGAGATAAACAATTAGATTTTCAGGATTTTCTTAGATGATCCTAAGATTAGCATTTCTGAAGAAGGCAGTTCTTGCTGAAATCTCGACCATATTTCATTTATTTTTCTCCTATCACCAACAATTTGAAGATTAAAAATATTTAATGCATAAATCAACTTACCATAGCTCATTATTTTTGCAATCATAAATTGACACAAAATTGTGCAGTACATGCACTGAGTACATGTTATTACATTAATCGTTTCTTCCAAATGCCCTTCACATAATTATGAAGTCCTACCAGCAACTTTTACTTCAGAAACTTATGCAATTTTTATTCCAGATAATTTCATAGAAATTGCCTCGCAACGTCCTTTTTGAAAGATTAAACCTCAAAGCTATGCCATGGGAAGCATATACAGTAGCTACAAGCCAGACAATTTGACCACACAAGAAGATAATGCACTAAAGGGCCCTAGCTCCTTCTAGCATATTTTTTTATTTTTTTACGAGATTTTCTCAAGCAATATACATGTACATGTATATATCCTAATCTAAATATATGCATTTAAATATTTAGCACATGGGTTTCACTTCAATTACTTTATGCGGCAGAGTTGAAGAGTCTACAGCAAATCACCAATTAACCAGAGCTCATGCACAATATACCCGTGGTCAATTTAAAATATTCGATCACTATCGAGTCATGTTGTGAAGTATCATGGCTATAGCGATTCACAGTACATGTACTTATAACCATGACCATATCTTACCATACATGAACAGTGATGTCATGTATAGTGTGCACCTGCCTTGGCGGTCCCAGATATAGGGTAGGATATCGGGGGCTTAAACAGGAGTTTAACTGAATTAGCAATGAGTTTTCTGAAGTTCCTGAACCTAAGTTTCAAGTCGAATGCCAATAATTTCATGTTAAAGTTGAAAAAGGTGCCTTGTAATCATCCCAGGGTATAAGCTACTTCACAGTGAAGGCCACGGTTGCATACTGATCCATATCCTCCAACATGACAGATATCTTACAGTCTGTGAGCATCAAGTTGAGGAACATTACAGATACCGGTACGACATAACATTTCCTAACTTTATTACGCAACTTTGTTCAAAGTGCAACGTCTTGCCTTTACTTCATTCCCTTTGGTCACAGTAGGCTACTGTGCTTCGGTATGCAAGTGCCAAGTGGTGGAGTAGTGGACAGACTACATGCAGTTTTCACCAATGACATATGTCTACAGCTCATCGATAAAAGCACTTAAATGTAGCTGAAATTAGTACGAGACATCTGCCATATTCTTCACTTACCACTTCAACATTCCCCCGTACTGCCGGAAAAAGAAGATTTTGATTAAAAACTGATAAAACTCGAAGTCACATAAACACGACGTATTTCCACCAATGCCACGTAGGCCGCCATATTGCGACGCAGAGGGCAGCACCGTCCCAACCGCGCGCACCGTACATCTACTGGGATTAACGCAACGGCGGGAATTTCAAAATCGGTCTCCGCCGCCAAAAATTGGTCAACAACAAAAACACGTGAAGAAAATGAAAACAAGCAGAATTTTATCAATTTCATTCCATTTATACCTAAAATGGGGGGGGGGAATCGCAGTAACAAATTTGTCAATGTAAATGTTGATGACGTATACTATAGTCCGGATTATTATCAATGTAAATGTTGATGACGTATATTATACCCCAATCAAATAGTATTATTCCCAATCCCTACTTGAGAACATAATTAATGAATGACCTACAAGCGCTTTTTTTTACACAAGATGTTTATTCTTTCATGGAATCTACTGGGATTAACGACAACGGCGGGAATTTCAAAATCGGCTTCCGCCGCCAAAAATTGGTCAACAACAAAAACACGTGAAAAAAATGAAAACAAGCAGAATTTTATCAATTTCATTCCATTTATACCTAAAATGGGGGGGGAAATCGCAGTAACAAATTTATCAATGTAAATGTTGATGACGTATATTATACCCCAATCAAATAATATTATCCCCAATCCCTACTTGAGAACATAATTAATGAATGACGTACAAGCGCTTTTTTTTACACAAGATGTTTAATCTTTCAGGGAATCTACTGCGATTAACGACAACGGCGGGAATTTCAAAATCGGCCTCCGCCGCCAAAAATTGGTCAACAACAAAAACAAGTGAAAAAAATGAAAACAAGCAGAATTTTATCAATTTCATTCCATTTATACCAAAAATGGGGGGGGGATATCGCAGTAACAAATTTGTCAATGTAAATGTTGATCACGTATATTATACCCCAATCAAATAGTATTATCCCCAATCCCTTTATACTTGAGAACATAATTAATGAATGACCTACAAGCGCTTTTTTTTACACAAGATGTTTAATCTTTCAGGGAATTCTCATTTCCTGTCCTTTGTTCGAAAAACCGAATTTAGTGCATTTAGTAGTTTGGCCCCAATTTTATGGGTTTCCCCAAGTTTCAGAGGACAAGTAAGTTCCCAAAGCAGTTGCGAAACGTATACATTTTTGGGAATCTGCCTGAGTGGGATGGGCCACTTCCGGATTATGGAGCTTAAACTTCCAGAAGCTTAAGCTTCATTATAGTATAATAATATTGGGTGCTACTTCTGTCAAGTAATTTTTGGAAGTTTCGCAATATAAATATACTTTGAAGACTAAAACTTCTAGCTCGCCCCGTACAGCAACGAAATTAGGTTCTGAGCTTTCATCCCAAACATGAAGCGCTGCAACAATCGACTATTCAAAACCAATTCCCCCAATTTCATAAAACATGCTCTCATCTTCTCCGCCCTTGAATTAAACAGAAAGCCGATCGAGCGTGTTTTCCAGAAAGTCACACGCAATTTTCCATCTTTGTTCCGCATTTTCGTTATTTTCGTTTCAACATTATCGCGTGTTGCAACTTTTCAAAAGGAAGGTGCAGGAAATTAGCAACAATGCAACGGGCTAATGTTTGTTGTCCCAGGTCCCACATTACTCGCGCCATATCTTTTGGGTGTGGGAATCGATGTCTTTGATACGTGTCACTTTCGACGTTATGTACCTTAGCAATTACAACGTTATAACTCCGCATGAACACGTTCGTGATAATGCGAGTTGACTTAGGAGTAGATCACGTGATTGTTATGTTCGCTATAGGAAGCGCGCACGCAAACGCCGTTTTCAATGATAGACACCAAAGAGAGCATCCTCCATTCTAATATTAGTATTACGATCGTCCATTGTTGACATTCAATGCCCTAGGTCCACGTGCCAGCCCTCGATGGGCGTAGCACTCGGGATCATTCGATAAAAAGATTATCGGGAAGTGCTCCTGGAGGGACGCGCATAAACGACGTCCGCAGTTTTGTCAAAAATGCAATGTTTATATGTCAATTTCAGGCAACAAAATATTAAACCTATAATTGTACACATTTTCTTGCAGGCATTTAAAACATAAAAGAGTTTAATATGTAATCTTGGGTACCATCCCCGAGATATATCATGCATGTGCAAATACATTGCAAAATTCCAAATCCGAAACAATTCAAAGATGGGATACAATGCACTTAACCTAAAGTATTTGGGGCTGTGCCTATCGCACCTATTTTCCTTAGGGAGTAGACAACTAATAACCGCAATTGCCATGAATAAATTGAAAAATCTACGGAAACTAATATGTGTTTCTCTATTTTGTGTTGTATAATACGAGTTTAAAAAGCGTCGCAAACGGAAAGTTCACTTGCGACGAGTTTTTGACAAATAAGAATAAAAGTAAAAACAACATAATACTAGGCAATGAATTTAAATGGCAATTATTCCAATTTAAGAATATTTACTTTTGGGGATTTCGGGATTTTGTTTTTTGATGACTTTCCGATTTTCCCCGTACAATTTGTACTAATAACTCAATGTTATACATTAATGAATTAAATATCTCAATCACAGTAACTTAATACTCTACTACAATCCAACATCACCCAACAAAATCACAATAACTTGCAGAAATAAATGCCAGAAGGGGCTGTGACCCCTTAGTGCAGGAAACTTCTTCTATACACGTGACATCTAACGATACTGACATCCCAACAAATGTTATACATCAATCCGGAATGGGATTCTGCAAATACATGTCAGAAATTGCACCAAGAAATCAAACCGACTAACTTTTAGGCGTCAGATGGCGCCTACATCTTTCCGTAGCATCGCAAAGCTCTAGAGTATAAAAGCAAAACTTCCCCTTTGGCATGCAGAAGGAATGGTTCCCAAAAATCCCGCTTCAGGATTGTGGGGGCTATAATCCTTGGAGCCATTTTGTGCTAGCAATTCCTGCGAGCTAATTATAGAATTATTTTAAAAAGGAGTATGAAATACGCCATGACCAAACTTCGTGGTAGAGAGCCTACTTCGTGGTACCCAGTCGCGCCCCCTAGCGAGAGCATCCCTACCCTGCAGGCACCCCTCGCTAGGGCAATCCCAGCGCGCTCGCGTGCGTTATGTGATTGCCCAATGGCAGGCGCTTAAGGCTTCATCATTTTTCGCGCGAAAAAAGATGTCATAGCCAACTGGTTGTGCGTGATATGAAAATAAGCGCAAATTACACGTCTATAGCTGTCCTTACGTAGTCTTACATGACGACTAACGAGCATGCAGATCATCACCGATTAATAATGCAAACCGCTAAGATGGAATTGATCGGTCGGGGGAAGCAGTCACACATAATAACGCTAATGATAATGATGATAACCGTTTGATAGCCTATACTTAAACGGGCAAATTGGGATGGGTGAGGGGCGCCCGACAACGCCACACCGCGAGTTTCCCAAACACAAACCAGTCATTATAGCCAAACAATGCAACGACGTTACCAAATGGGCCATTCTCAGGAGCGCGCTTCACGCAATCCTATATTGCCAATAAATATGCAGCGGCACGAGAGGAGGACGTGTGGGGGGGGGGAGGGGGAATGATAAGAGGGTCAGTGGCGCCAGGTGGAGCTGGTGTTGATTAAGTGCTAGCGTGATACTTAAAAAACCAAGGTGATGCGAGTTTCAGAACGGTCGACTTTCAACTTTTTACATTTCATGCATGTATGCATATTTCATAATCATTCTATCACACTGTAAAACATACCGAAACGAAATTCTGTAATGGGCGTGCTGCAATGCGATTGGTGTCATATGGGCCAGGTGACGTTGCTCGGCCGCCATGTTGAAATGTTTTGGTTGCATGAGATGCATCGGTACAGCAGGGCATCGGGCTTGTCGTCAAAACCGAAGCGGCGATCGAATTCTGATCAGAATGGCAGAAAATTCAACTTTATATATCCATGGGGGAAAAAAACATGCTTGCAAATGTCAATTTTTCAGGACCGCGGAGGCCTGCATACTGGCCGCATGAATACATGCAGGTTAGGCAAATCGGATGTCCTGGAAGGCTGAAAAATTGACATTTGTAACAAAACTAATCGAGGTGATTGTTTAGATTTTATACTCGCTATATCTTAGGGAAATTCTTGAAATTCTAGGTGTTAAACGCTTTACTAGTAATAAAAAATTAAGAATGTACCTCCATTACATTAATGCATATTGCTTGTGAATTACATAATAATCGTACTTGTTGTACATTGTAGATACTGCATGTCGCATTTCCTATAAGATCCACCATCTATTTTCTGCAGCTACTCCTTTATATTTTTAATTATGCAGAAACTGGCAATTTTCCGAATTTGTGCACTTTGAAGTCATTCTGTACATGTATATGAAACCCGAATCACAGCATTCGTAATACCAGTATGATCACTCCGCGTCGGTACCTTTGATGTTCTTGTGTAATAACGTGTTACAACAAGCTAGTTATTAAACGATTTATTTACATAAAATTGCGATGCAAGATTTCCCTCCAAATTACCGCACAGCTAGGTATACTGTATACATTGAACGATACCACAGTATGCCGACTCCGGGTTTAACAGGCTTCGATGGATATGGATATTCGATAGCATGATATTTTTTAAACTAATGCCGTATTCACATCGACCAAATCCGTAATTACGTCACGTGCGTGGCCGCGCATGCGCACATGACAATGGGTCGAGCTAAGTGACGTTTTTAAGACATTTGCAACCGCATCGGTACCAGTTGAAGTTGACCCAACTTTTCCAGTCTTATCAATTTTAATCGTTATTTTTAGGAAAGTAAATAGAAAAAAAAAACGTTAAGCGCGAACCGGTACTCGTATTTTTACGTGCGGCATGACGTCACGCTATAAAGTTCCGCAACGCACGTGACGTATTTACGGTACGGATTTGGTGGATGTGAATATGCCATTAGAATTAAATGTTGAAAAAATTATTACCACACATGTAACTGTCATTTAACTTAGGGTTTGCACGCTAAATCTGTAACCTTGCATATAATGTCCCACTGTGATAAATTGAGAGTAAGGTAAGATTGGACGAGGTCGGGGTCGAGGGTCACAATTTTCTTTCGTTGTAGGTATAGGGTTTATCACCTTCTTAAGAGGGTCATAAATTACACCTATCCTATACCCGTAATTGTTAACATTTCTAAACCTTCCCCATGACATGTACATGTGAAAAATGCATTTCTTCTGTTTTCAGATATTACAGTATATCCGCAAGCGCCGCATACCTTCAGGATATCTTAACTTGTCTTTCATAAAATGGGCGTCACATTGAATCGCGATCCATTTTCAAACGGAAGAGAATTTTAGCAAAGGTTAAAATATTGTAGAATTTTAGAGAAATTTGCAGACAATAGAAATTTTGAAATTTCGATTATTGCATACTCATATACTGTATGGTTATTTTACGGCTTATCCTGGAATACCGTTTAATACTGTATCATTACACACGTATATACTGTAGATGCAATTTATCAAATAAATGAACTTTAAAATATACTGCGTTTATAACTGTTTTGTACACTGTCCTGTCATATAATTACGTATTCTAAGTGAATGTAAACGAGCGTTTAAACCTTTTAACAGCTAGTTGAAGTGCACGTATTACACCGTATACTAATGTATACTGTATAGAAATTATTCAAATTTGCAAGTTTTTAATATCATTCATTAAGAATGGTTTCATAATGTGGCTGGGTAAGTATGTATGTGGTAGGCCGGCTGGGAATGTCCGATTAAATTTTCAAAAAATGTCCGATTAAATCTTTAACAAAATGTCCGATTAAAACTTTAATGCCGTCACTAAAAATGCTAAGAAAGTCATCGTAAGAAGTGTACTAGATGACGTCATCAGAATTTTAGTAACAATCCGGGCAAATCGGGGCAATGCCGGGCTTTTCATCATTATGGTTTGCATTATGATGTACCCGTAATCAGGTTACAGTAATGCATAATTAAAGGACAATGGGAAACTTCCGAAATTAATTTGAATTGTGTCTGTGCAGCCCGGGCAAAGCCGGGTTTTCCAGTTAGTTTAAATGTAGCGTAATTGTGCATGCCGAATATATATAGAAAACCTTTGGATGGACAATAAAATATATTGCAATATTTCCATGCATGACAATAGAAGAGGTCCTATCTCAATATCTCAGCAGCATCGACACCAAGCAGTAATGTTTTAACGGCAATGTGCTATCATGGTGACTTTTAGGTCACACCTGTGACATCGATCTACACGAGCGAGAATTCGCACCACGCCCATTCAATAGCACATTGTGGTGAATTGCGGCAGACTATATTGAGCGTAAGAGGACAGTCGTCTTTGAAGATGATTAGAAAACAAATACTTGGGATGCCAAAAACATATGTGTTTGCAATTGTACTTGAATTGATGAACCTTATTATTTCAGATGAGGATAATCTAGCTTATACTTGTTTTCTCGGATATTTTAAAATACCATAAAGTAATTGAGAATGTCCCCGGATTAATTCCAGTAGTATCTTTCCGAGCGTTTACCAAATTACCCATGATGATACACTGAAAGCCGCTTAATTCGATCACGTTGGTTCTAACGATTTTGATCGAAATAATTAAGCGATGAATGTTAAAAAACACGCTAAAAACTGACCTTATCAAAATAAGGTATATACGTATTTACATATGTTTAAAATCATATTTTTTTAAAGCTATAGGTCGTGTTTGATGGAGTTTGAACCAAACTCCATTTTCTGAATAACGCAGAAAATCCATCTGAGCACGTTGTCCAAACGTGTCCGTGCATGTATGAAAGCTGTTCAAAATTGTTTCTCGCGTTCACGTGCACGTGGCAAATTGATCGAATTAAGCGGCTTTTTAAACATGGGGGAAGCATAGGAAAAAATCCGTTCTGAAGGTTTTGATCGAATAAAATGGCTGATCGGATTAAGCGTGTATTTGCATGAAGACCGGTTGTTTCAACTTCCTTTAATCTCCGATTAACATTAGCGCAACGGGCTATAATCCAGGCACGTGAGAAAAGGTGCCACACATTGCAACATGACTTTTTTCGATGTTTTATATTGCTGGCCGTGCTTAATTAGTTGATGGGACCCTCTTACAGTATAAAGCAGTGCCGCCGATGGCCAAGTGCGAAAATATTCCCGAAATGGCGTCGATAATTTTACCACCGTCAATTTCGGTGATACGACCATAATTGCGCGAATAGTGATTAATGGTCCTACTGAAGACCGCGATTATTTCGGCCACCCGTTCGCTCGACCACTGGCCAAACCCGTCCTCACCTGCTTCTTTTTTCTTCGTTTCCTCTTAAAAACGCACCTCGAGCTTCTCGTTTCGAGGGTAATTTTAGATTTTTAAAAACGCGCAATTGTCAGATGGACCAATGACCACACGCTGACCAACGCCACGCTTCGTCAATTTTTCTGTTTTCGTTCCCCCTGCAGGCTGAAGCGTTCTGGTAACCCTTTTCCCACGTGGCCTCAACCTGCCTTTTCGCTAAAAGAAGAATAAAGGAAAATGCTTTTGAAGCACTGGTTATTTGGTTATTGTTACAAGAGCTGGCGAGGGAGTTGAGCTGGAGGGGGTTTAAGAAAAGAGGGGGTAAAAATGCAACGCGGATTGATGGATGGACGGAACAGAAGAAGAATGGGGGATTTGGGGAAATGCGTGCATGCCTATTGCTCAAGGCTACGTCATGGAACCGCCATATGGGACCCTTATCCCCTCTTTCTTGCGGTGTAATATTAATATTTAACCCTCACGTTTCCTAACGTGCCCTTCCACTCACTCAACGGTCACTTTAGAAGCACACTTCCTCGTTGCACGCAGGGGGGTGGACAACCCGATCCTGTTTTGGGCCAGCTGGGTCAACAGGACCCATCTTACACCCTCTTATCTAAGTTATCTTATATTACAAACATTTCTACAAAACTTTTTCATTCATAAACTAGGTGTGCGAGCACCACATCCGGTGGAAAAGATGAATTAACCCATTCATGGAATGTTCGTGCGTGCATGATGGCTTGAATTGTAGAAAGCTTGTCCAACAACTTTTGTCAGATATTGAAAACCTGTTGAAAACGAAATGTGCTCGAATTCCATAGGCTATACATCGGGATATGAACAAAACGAAGTTTGTCATAGTTTTAAAAAAATGTAAACCTTTTTTTTTGTCACTATATATAAGAGTTGTCAACAATTTTTCAGCGTTCGTTCATACAACTGTCGCCTACACGACAGGGAGAGGAAATGCTGAAATTGATTAACGAGAATAAATATCCTTGAATGTGTTCTGCTGGAATTAAACATGAGTTTAATTGCAATGTGTATGTTTCAATAATCACCTAAGAGATTGCATAACTTGGGTTTGACTGTAAAAGGCAATAGTGACGTCACAAGAAACAATTGTGTGTCGTGCCTAGAGTACAATCTCCAAAGATAAAGTTATTTTTTTTTCCATTACGAATTATTAGTTCATTATATGTAATAAATACCCTTAATTTGCAAGTGGTGATCATCAGTGTACCCTAAATACGCAAGCAAGATATGTTCATTATCAACGATGTTCGTAAATGCCCTAACTCAGTAAGTCATTCGATACACATTACTATCGTGTTGACAATATGGTTTAAAAAATGATAAAATTCGAGCACCAAATACAGAAGTGATCCGATAAAGGTTGGACATACATGTATACAATTTCCTTTCCCCCACCATCCTGGAGTACCGATATGGCTATCAAACATGGACAGTTCGGGTCTTTTTGCATACAAACAGACCATGCACATGGCCAAGTTAGGCATAATAATGGTAGTCCAGTCTTTCAATATTGGACAAAGTCCATTACTGCCTTACCCCCAAATGTAACTGTTGGTTCTTATCTTCTCTCCTCACGGGGTCACTGGGTGACCTAAAAAGCCAAATGTTTCTGAGCGATATCAGTGACAGCAGTTGGCATAAAGTTTAGCCAGTGGTCAGTCTTTCCTTGAAATCCTTTCAAGGACAATTTGCGTGGATAACATTTCTTTTTCCCCACCCCTCCGTCCTCCTTAAAGTAGTTGCGCAGCGGCCTATTTTAACGGTCAATTAACAGATACTGCAGTAGGTGGACAAAACCAGGATATTAACACGTTTTCGACATTTTATAGGAAATCCGATGAATTTGCATAGAATTGCACCGCTTGGTTTAAATCCTTTGTTTCATCCTCGAACTAAGTTTTCCCACAAAGGAAGTTATAGTGCAAGATTGCACTAGTCCTTTAATGGACCATGAAAGCGAAAAGGTAGTCCAAAAATGGGTTTCATGGATTACTAAGACAAATTATACTTACCTCACGAATTACCAGTTTAAATCCTCAATGCGCCGGAAATTAAATATTCGCAATTTAATAAATCTGCCTATGTTAATTACTTTCTGCATCTTAGCACCGGATGCGATGGGTGTCGACAATTTTCGCATGACTATATAAAAATGCCGAATATTGTTCGAAATTTTGAAAAACGTTCACAATTATTGGAAAGAAACATTCGGGATGTTTGGAGAGCATTTTATACGCCTAGCGTTACATAATTTTTCAAATAACATGATACTTTCATGGTCCATTCCACTTAGTTTATCTAGCGATTATCTTTCTAAATACCAATATTCGGATGCATATTGCGTGTCGAAAAAACATGGAACAGCTTGTATTTCTTCTGCAAATTTAGTAGGTTATAAAAAAATCAATAAAATCTTCGACGAGCTAATAGCCAGAAAAATGCATTCCATTAAACGGCAAGCATCTCCTTTTATGGTACGCCATTTTTCCAGCAGATTGATCCGTCGCATAATTTAAGGAAGTACAGTAGAATCGATTAGCTCGCTGAATTTACAGATGATTCAAGAGCAGTGCCTTATACGCATATTCCCTATGACAGAGTGGTGTAATAATACCGTTCACGAATAAGAGCTTATATCATGCATCCGTTTGGAAGAATAATATTGGAAAATTTAATGTACGTAGGCTTACTGTATATAATATAAGACATTGGACAAATCCATACTGCGTTATGTATAACTTTACTGTATCTGCAACGTGAAAAATGCAATGAAAAATAACTTGTTGGCTCTGAAAATGCATGCCGTTTATGCAGCACGTGAAAGCAATTAACATATACACATAATATAGCAATATAGAATATTGCACATACGGAGTAAAAACTATCCTTTATAAATAAACAATTAGAAACTTTGGAGTAATCATTAAAAATATTTATTGAAAATACTGTATATGTCGTCGAATACCAGGGTCCGGGTACAATCACAATAATTTACACGTACAACATGTAAAACACGCAAATTTAAAAACCCTTATAAACGTTTCAAAAGGTTTTGAAAGCCATTTCAAAGGATATCTGTACAGAACAGGTTTGAGTTATAAATCATACATGATCATAAATAACGTGAAAAGTCATTAAATATATAAATTTTGAACAAGTAGGCGATTGATATTAAAAATTGCACAGACGTCCATAAAGCCGCATAAGGTTTGTAGCACACTCGATAGGTGGCGTCCTATTGGGAATCGGACAATCACAGTAATTAACACAAAGACTACATGTATAAGCAGTATAAATGCAATGAAAATTAGTAGATTTTCTTTGGAGTCATTGCAAAGAATTACATGCATGAAATATTTACAATTGGACTCTCTGACTAGAAAAAGAGTATCATGCAGTTTTAATTTAATACTGATCTTGGATTTGATGGAATGGGAATTAGTGATTTAGTCCACAGCCGTGGACTAAGAAATGTTTCTGTATATACCCGTTCAATACTTGCAGTGTATACAGTTGCAATTGCAAAATGAAGCTATACAGTATACTCCAGATGCTTAAGGGGTACTATTGCCAAAGTGGCATATAGTACTGCCCGGTTCCCCCATATTATACAGTATATACAGTCCATTTATTTGCGAATATTGATTAAGTGTACTCAATTTAAACCAATAAGTTAATAGAGTGAATATATTCCGGAAATAAAGCTTGCGTCGCTTTCTCCCAAATCTGCAAACATGCTCGTTCAGTGCATGCATTGAACGAGCAATGTATTCAATCAATGGATTGGATTATTGATATGAAACGTTCAAGAATCCCTGATTATGTGTACAATTAACGGGTCCAGTTGGAGTTTTCATCATTAAAATTCTATTTTTTTATATCAATCAGGATCTTTGTATAGCCATATACTGTAGAGTATTTCTTTAATATCCGAAATGCTTGGGGACAGAAATGGGAAACAAAGTTTGTGAACTTCGAACATCAGTTGGCGCAAATTTTTGATTTTTATTTTTTAGGTATTTTTTTTGATTTTTATTTTTTAGGTATTTTTTTTGATTTTTATTTTTTAGGTATTTTTTTTGATTTTTTTTAACGTTTTAGGATTATTTTATTTTTTAGGCATGCTTCATTATTAAGGATTTTTTTTAAATTTTGAATTACGGATACTCAACAAACCACGTTTTCACATGGCAGCTATTTTCATGAAGATCCATCTTTTAGATTTCTTATTTTTCTTATAAAATCTTAATGGCCGAAAGGTTAGATTTGAGACTCGCATGAACAAAGTTTGATTGTGGGATTGCTCTACCCCCTATATTCCATTGTATACTCACTCCTATCACAATAATTTAACAAATAATTGTCCCATACGATCACAGATTTGTTCCTCGTGGAAGCACAGTATACGCAAGACCAGTATAGTCACTCGACGCCGCGACGACTTTGCGACGAACGACGACTTAGGTTTAGAAATGCCCATTTATAGCTGCATTATTAGCAATACCCACATATCGATCGTAACGCATCGCCAAAATTCTTTTATGCTAAAGTCACGCGCTGCAGTCGTTTTTTTGGACATAAGAACACAAATGCTGTCTACACGGGAGTGACCATTCTGGTATTACGTATACTGCGAAGGAACTTGGAAGACTCATTTCGTAACATTTCCCACTTATATTTTAAAAGAATTAAAAAAAAACTCAATGGCAATGCGTCAATGGAAAACGAATTTGCAATGCCATTGGCACGTCGTCAACGATTTTTTTTAAAATTCACAAAAAAAGTGAGAAATGTTTCTTAAATAAATATATTTCTGGGATCATTCACAGCACATTTAAATTCGCAATTGACTAGGAGAAAACAGGGGGTGAAACAAATCTCGATGGTAGTTCTTTAAAACGAGTGTGCATTATGTCTTGCGTTACAAATAAGGAATCAATCGCCTAATAAATAAAATTAAAAAATACAAAAACAGAACGAGGAACATGGGATGGGAAAGGAAGATTATAGCAAATGCACTTTTTCTCAATAATTTGCCTCTCCAATGCATCCTTTTCAACCTTCAAGCCTCATTAGATCTCGGCCTCTAGGTAGACCTTCTTGCGGGCAATCGCCACCTCTTTGACTCTTCTAGCGTCTTTCATCTCTTGGCCATGGACCTCGTTGTTCTTGCGTAGCTTTTTCAAAGTACGCAGGGTCCTGTTCTCCTCCGCGATTCTCTTCCTGGATTCCCAAGGCGGTTGGTGGTGGCGTTAGCACCGGTGTTGCCCTGCGGCGCTCTCCGGCCATAGGCGCTGCGCGGCGTCCGAGCAGCTCGAGGGTCGCAGCACGGAGCTCGAGCTGATCGACATGTTCAAATCCACAAAGTCTCCCAAGGGCATCCGGAGAAAGATGGGTTGGCGAAGAACCACTAAAGTAGTGCAAGTAAGAGTTCTGCAAATAATGCCTCTCCAATGCCGCCTTTTCCGCAATCAGCCTCGCGACCTCCGTCTCTAGGAAGCGCGTCTTGAGGACAATCGCTTCCTCCTTGGCTCTCCTAGCGTCTCTGGATTTCTTGGCCGCCGCGTTGTTCTTGTCTCGCTTTTCACGGTACTCAGGACCCTTTTTATCCTCCGAAACTCTAATCGCACGCTTTCTGCTTGCAGGATTCCTAGGGGGGCAGTTAATGGCGATGGCGTTAGCAGGGATGTTGTCCTGCTTCGGCAGCGTGGCGGCGCTCGGCGGCGAGCTGCTCAAGGGGCTCGGCTCGGTGCCCAAGCTGCTCAAGGGGCTCGGCTCGGTGCCCAAGCTGCTCCCGGGGCTCGGCTCGGTGCCCAAGCTGCTCGAGGGGCGCGGCTCGGCGCCCGAGCGGAACATCCTCTTCAGGGGGATGTGCGGCGTGGGTGAGATGGACGTGGACGACGAGGTGTAGCCGTTTTCCATGATGGTGCTGCAATCGCTGCGGGCATGGTAGTCGAGTTGGTCTTCGTGGTCGCGCCCCTGTCTCCCCCCGAAAACGAGACCTTCGACGTTAAACATCTGATGTTGCTGTAGCGGAAATGCTCCGTGGTGAGCATGCTGGAGGACGTGTTGTCCCATAAAGTTATAGATATCTGGAAGTGCTGACTGGCTGTACGTTTTGGCGTCCGTGGAACTGCCATTGGGGAAGAAGCGACTTTGAATGTTAGAATTCATAGGGCTGAAGCAAATGGGCAAAGCTGGTGGGTGTTGGAATCCAGTATTAGTCCATTGATGGGCAGTAGGGTAATTATTGTAAGCTCCAGCCTGCTGCAACGGCCTTTTCGCCAGGCTAGCTCTGAGGAGGGGATTCTGACAGAAACCATTGGCCAGTCGGGAGGCAGTCGGCGTTGGCCTCCGCAGTCCCTTCATGTCAGGCTCCTCGTCGCGATTCCCGGAAGTTAGCCTATAGCTGGGCCCGAGAGCTTGACCCTCGTGGCGGGCCCCGAAAGTTATCCCCTCGTTGTCGGCCCTGGAGGCTCGCCCCTCGAAGCAGTCACCGGAAGCGCGGTCATCGAAAGCTGGAAGCTCGGAAGCTCGCCTCTTGATGCTCCTCCTCACTTTGGACATGGTTTGGCTGGTGGCTGGAAGAGTCGAAGGTCCCGCGGCTTTGGGCTTGGTCGAGAAGTCCAGAGGTTCCTCCTGCACTGGACCGGTGTCTGCACCGAGAACCGGATTGGGCCTTTGATGCAACGGACCCTCGTCCGAGTCCGAATCCGGCAACGGAATTCGGCTGCCGCGCTGGCTTTGGAGATGACGCATTTCGTAAGGCATCTCGTCTTTGGAAGTTATTGTGGATTCAATTTTGTGGAATAGTAATCAATGGACTAATGATAGTTAATTCCTGAAAAGAAAGGCAAAAGGGTCAGTCGGGGCTTCAAGGGTCGAAGGGAAAAAACATTTGTCAGCGTATAAGTTATATAGGGATCAAAGGTCAGTACATGCAGAATATCGAAGCGAATGGACAAATTCAATTGTTATACGGATGTAACAATTCGCCTTTGCATGATATACGCAGCATCTTCCATGCACAAATTTCGAGAAATTATGTGGTTATCAACGAATTCTATATTGGAAATTTTAATATTGCAGGTTTGGGAACTGTATAATTTTACGCTGTGCTGCATGCTTACACGAGTCAAAGTCCGTGTCCTAGTTTCATAAAAAAACCAAGTTATTGGAATTCATAGGACCTCATGCGTGTTTTTTGCATGCATGATTACATAAAAAATCGTTTCAGGAAAAATTGTAATATCGCTTTCTTGAAATACGAAATAAAAGCGGAGAAATTCTCCCATTTGCAATAGAAATGAAATTCTAGACGCATCTGTCACATCTCTTATCACACTTGATAAACTTACAAATTAATCAAGTATAATAATAACGTACACTATTCTCATTGTAAACCATATCATCAAGTGGTCGGACGACAATCAAGGTACAGTAAATAGAAATAAAAAAACGACCAAGATGACCTCAATTGAAAAGAGCCGCCATCTGATGACGTCATCATATGGCAAAATTGATGACGTCAAAATCGCGGCTTTTTTCAATTGAGGTCATCTTGTCTTTTCATTCAAAGATGGACGCCTTCCATTGTTCTCCATGCTTGTGGAACGACGCGACGGCTTTTTCAAATTGGAATCCAAGATGTAACGATATAAATCAGTGTGGGCCGGGTATGTTTCTTGTTATTGTTTTCTACATGATTTTGAGATGTTTCAGGTTTCAGTTCTTGTAATTAGTGATTAGTTCATTTTCGTCGTCATTCCAGTACTTACAAATATATCACCCCTTCACTTCGCCACTAACCTCTCTCGATGTATAATACTGTATTTTATTATAGGATACGCAGATTTAACTTTGTGTGTTTACTTAACTTTTTTGTAATTTTCCGATTTTGGTTTTTATTTTTATAAAAAAAAAAAAACGTACTTGGTCGTGTTTTTATTTCTATTTACACTATTTCATTATCTCAATTAAGCATTTTGTTCGAAACTAATGGTTCAAGTATGAATCTTCAACTCAAATATTAGGAACTTTCAATGTTTATGGACATTTTGATCAGCGATCCAAGTTAAAATTTATATTCAAACTTTACACTTCATGGCATGCCTGTATAATACACAACAGCCGTTTTCTAGTTTTCTAAATTATCTGAAAGTGAAATTTTGGAAATTTTCAACTATACACATGCATGCATAATAAGTATAGCTTTGAGAAAAAAGCAACGCTTGAAAAAATTAACACTAATGCAAATAATTTTCTTTGAAACGTTAGTAAATCATTCATTCGCTTTTGGCATGTACAGCAAGTTTAAAAAAATCGTAACAAATTCTCACTTTATTTTTTCTTAAACATTGATTTAACATATAATAAACAAAACTGAATATTTCTTCGCCTTATATTCAGTTTTTTTTGTATGTATATAACATGTATATAACACTGAAATATTTTTTTTAAAAAATGGCTTAATTCTTATTGGATACACTGAAACAGATTTCAAATTAATGAATTGGAAATTAAAAATGCTTAATTCCAAAATCTCATCGTTATAAAATTATCCGAAAATATTTCATTTCTAAAATTATATGTAGGCCTATGCATCGCTCGTTAAAATTTTCTCACAATTGGAGTTTTCAGGGAAACTTTTTTAAAGCTGTACATGTATAGCCTACTCATTGCTACTATAATCCATGCAGTTCGTATACTGATTATAAATTAATGCTTAATATTATGTTAAAGGTTATTTTGTTTAACTTACTTTCCATGTGATCCGTAAAGATGTATCCGTATTATATGGAGATAATAGTTTGATTTGATGGAAGAAGGCGTTGGTGGTCCAAAATATTGAACTTTGGTCACGAGAAACGTAAGTCCTAACTGCTCGTAACGGGAAAACACGTGCTTGTCCTGCTGTGCCACCTTTGCTTCTTTTTCCAATTCAAGGCCGTTGGAACTCTGCGAGAGACTTGAGTGGAGACGCGAGTGGTTGAAACGTAACAGAATGTCCTTACGTTTAGCTAAACTGGCATTATATAGGAACCACCTCTGACGGTAACCGCTCTTCCAATTACGTTGAGTTGGTCGATACAAACAGGATGTCCATTACCCCCATTGGTGCAACATCGAAGGAGGAGATTTGGCCAGGCGTGGCATTGCCCAGCGACCAATGGGGACGAAGGCAGCTTACGTTTCGCTACACATGCGACAGTGCTTGCGACCCAAATTAAAGCCAAGAATACCCTTATGTCGAGAATTCTGCAACTGCAGATTAGCAGCGATTAAAACACGACAATCCTTCTTTAGTTCCTCTCAAAGAATGAGGTTTTCCCATATTGGTTGGTCTCAATTTCAATCCCCTAAAAAACAGATGTCAAAAATGCCAACCATGGCCCAAACGCTGCAATGGACGTTTGTGACCATAAAATAGGCTTGGTCTTCTTAACTGGCGCGGCGTCCGTAAGCACGTGTCATGTTGCCATCATGTCATGTCATACTATAGTTGTAAAGTATGCAAAGACCAAGGGACACAACTGTTTTTGTAAAATAAAATTGAACGTTTTTCCAAAATTCTGAAAATTATCCTAAATTTGAAACGTTGATATAACGTTGCGTTAGAATTTTTTTCAAAAAAAAAAAGGAATAGCCCAATGCATGAAAGTGCAACGACCGTTTCAATGGTGACTACATGGGAAACGATTTTCTGTTTCCATGACTCAATTTCTAATGTTTTTATACTGTTTTAATTCACGGCCTGCATGCGGCCTTCACTTTCAAAGATGTTAATTGTCATCACCAAGCCGGCCATACACGAGGAAAGTTACATTTGAAAATACGGCATGTTCAAAAAGTTCTGTTTTCTAGAATGCGAATTACGAGAAATGAAATGTTTTAATTTGTCCATTATAAAAACATAAATGAAGTCTAATAACTTTCTGTTTTAAATTTTTTTTTAAAAGCCGTGGTTAGTAAAATGCTCAGAAATATGCGTGCCTGACTTTTCGGACACGCCTAAAATGGCCAAGTTTCCAGATATAACTTACCCCGAGTAGGCTATTTATTAGCAATTTTAAAGCTGGTCATAGGCTATACACGAGGAAAGATATAACTGGAAACTTACCAATTTTAGACGTGTCCGAAAAGTCAAGCGCATATTTCTGAGTATTTTACTAACCATGGCTTTTAAA
>JAQGAO010002541.1:0-19373 GCA_034697705.1 Ommatoiulus sabulosus
GCACCGGTGTAGGCTACAAGGTGAGGCATAAGTCTGTTAAATCGGCACTATTGCAGGCAGCAGGCGCAACAAGACTTCACAGACTTATGCCTCACCTTGTAGCCTACACCGGTGCACACCAGATTGACCATCCGAATGCGCCATTAGTAAATCCATTCCACGTAATCCTGGTTTAACCTTCGACCTACTCACCAGCCTTGAAACACCGTAATTTCCCTACGCTCTTGCAATCTTCGGGATTGGTTTCTTGAGGCATTAGCCCCCTTCTCCCGTTAGCAAACTGCATTTTCAGCAAACCTAGAGGAAGAGGAACAAGCTGCATCATTTGATACGCATTATTCCCGGCCTATAATATTTCCTCAGCAAATGTCTAAACTCACCAAACTCAAAAGTCCTTAGTTGCTGGCATTCCTCCTCCGATGACCCATATACTGTTGAGGCGTCCAAAAATGCTGTCACCTGATTGATTTGCTCTCTGGGTCCTAAGTAATTCAAAATTAATAAAACATTTGGTAAACCGTGCTCTACCAATTCTGGTGACAAAATAGAGGAATGAATGAATAGCTGTTAAAATACATGTACAATTTAATTGCATGGTCACATACTATAACTGAAAAAAAAGAATGCACTTATGAACCAAAAAATGGTAGTTCTACTTCACCGAAACTGTAGTAATATCACAATTTAACAACAATAAACCTCACATTAAAGTAATTTTTTTGCAGTAGGAGCGCAGTTTAATAAAAGCCAAACTGCAGTTATAGAATATTGCAGTCAAATGAACAAAACTTTGAACCGATCTCCAGCCTTATTGCAGTTATTTTAAAAACTGCTGGGAAAAACAATCAATGGTGAGGTGAATGGTTCATTGCCCGTGTAAAATTTCAGTGACCTGGCTCTAATTAAAAACAGAATTCCTGTGTAATTTTACGCAGGTCCATTTCTTGCCCAGAAAAAAATTAATAAAAACAAAAGTGGAAAAAGAAATTAATTTGTTCTGGCCTTGAACAAAAAAGGCAAAAAAATAATAAAAGAGATTGAAGCCTATTGTAAGAACCCTCCACTAAAATGCAAAATACTGGAATAAAAAGTAAGACAAAGAGATCGTGTACAGAAAAACATCCAGATAAAAAGAGGGCAACGAGGACAGACGTAAATTGATTTTTTTTCCCATGAAAGACGAAAAGTGAAAGCGAGAAGCTGGGGTTATGCATTTTCAATAAGCAAACAAGTTTTGTTAAATCAGGTTAATGCAAACGACCATTATAAAGATTTTTTTGAAAAAATAGGGCAATGCCAAAAAAGAGAAATAAGTACTTCGTCCTGCCTCTCAAAACCAGCAAGATTGCGAATATTTAAAAAACCTGGAACAGACTAAACATTGGTTAACCGCGTTACAGGAGGATGATAAAGCAAAATTTGACCAATTTAAAGTCCGAATTGAAAGAAAAATTCTACTTTTTGTAAAAGCAATTCGGAAAACGAAAAATTAAACAGAAACCAAAAACTACAATACGAAAAAACAATGAGAGAAAACGAGACAAGTATTTCAGTGATATTTTTACCATTCCTTCGTGCAGCGCAATAAAAAAATTGTTTTCATATTTTTTTAATTTCTGAAAATACAAGGACAGATCTTCTGATCATGAACTTCTCCCAACGGTTACATGTAATTTAATTCCATTAATTCTTGTTTAGTTACGAAGGAAAAATCATTCTCATGATTCAGAACAATCAACGCTTGATGTTTCTCCAACTTTTATCAATAAAGTACGTGTTAAATTGGCCCAAAATTAGTTTACAGTGCAAATCTCTCCTGGATCCAATAATTACAGTAGTTTCCATACTGGATTTTAACAGAGACACATTTACGAGTTACGCATATCCTGAACTCTATCACAAATCTCCCCTAATTCATTCCTTATTGCTAAGTTCCAGCTCATTTTCATCCGGCTTAAACGAGCAAAAGCAACTCATTTACAATTCATGCTAATGGCTGGAACGGAGAATTCTCTTATCGGACACGCTTGTACCAGATGCATTATTATCCAATTCCCATATTTGGGTCACCTAGTATCTCCTACAGGGAATGGCCACCTGGTTGACCCACCGTTCAAATCGGCGCATTTTCGTTGGGAATGACACGAAAAATTAGCAAATGCCACATTGAACAGTACCTTGTCCCCGGAAACTGCACAGGTGACGAAACAGGCGTCAGGTGCCATGAAATATAGTGCGTGACAGTACGTGGAAAAGTGAATTGCAAATTCTCGCGACACTGGAACAGTTCGGTTGTGCCAAATCGCTCCTGGAAGCGTGCGCGGCACACGAGTCGCTTTTCACCGCAATATATCATGTCTGAAAACCTGTCTTCGGATAACGAGATTAGCATCAACATGCCTCCCTGCATACAGTATATACCCTATTAATCGGGATTCAGCAATCGTTATGCAAGTCAAAATTATCAGCGCAAGCAGCCAGAATATATAGTCTTGGGAGTTTTGAGAAACCAGAGCAGTTTATTGCGCATTTCATACTGATGTATGGGGATGATGAAAGTGAAATTGCTCCAGTCATGAAAGACAAATGCGAGCAAAACAGAACTGTGGATATTACTTAAATTATTTACGAGATTCAATTGGTTCATAAATCGCACCCCACATGGTTCAAGAAGAAATCATGTTTGCAATCTATTTTTCGATCTAAAATGACCGAAAAATAGCGTAAAAAATTGCGTTTTATACGCGTAAAAAATATCGAGAAATTTGGATGTAATTAGGATAAAGTAAAATTACAACATTTTCAAATTCCTCTTCGTAATAGTGTTTCTGTAGCATACACAGAGATTCACAGTTTAGAATCGCCATCAGGAACTAAAAAACAGTGACCTGCTGTTTTGATGCAACATTTTTTGACACCAGGGGGTCGCATTAATTCCAAAACAACCTAGCATTGCATTGCAAATTGGTGACTTTGGTATATCCTCGACTGCACTCAAAAATTCAAATGTGCATAACCTTTCAGCAACTTTGGTAGAAGCATTTCCTCACCATTTTTCACTTCATTTCCAGGGTCGAATATTTAAAAATTGTCCTTACCAAGTGTGCATCCAGTCCTGGGTCCCATGCAAGAGCGGATATAATCCTGGCAATCGATGTTATATCGTTTGTAAAATGGATCCTCCAGCGAGATTTGTACTGGATAGCATTCTGGATGGAACTCTTCAGCGCTCACCTTACAGCAGCGCAGCCGCTGTCCGTCCATGCTGACCACCTGTGACGTGTACGCCACATCCAGATATACAAACTGGGCCCACACTGGCAATAACGACGTTATGTACTGATGAGGACGGTCGGCGTCTTGGTGGACAGCCACGCTGACATCTCGTGCACTTGGAAGGTCGTCTCCACCTTCTGATTGCCTCGGGATGCTCACGCCTGTCAGATGTACATGTATATTGCATTACAAAACAGTCAGGAAGCTAGTTTTTGAGTCAGCGGGCAAGTTCCTCTTACCATCGGCGTAATCAGCAGGCAGAAATCTCAGGTACTTGATATTGCAGTTGCCCCACCGGGGGTTCTGCACGTTGTTGCAATAGCCGCTGTGAGCACGGTACTTGCGTGGCTGGCATGGGAAGTCCACTTCAACAGGGCAAGATTCTCCGAGGACAGTGTCCCGAATATCCGTTGTTGGCAGGCCGTAGGCGATCTGGTCTTTGCTCAAGCTCAGCCTTATGGAAGAAATTGTGCTAAGTACATGCTGTAGGAATTCTAAAAGTAGGTCAGTAATCTTTCTGAATTTGTTCCGAACAATTTGTCGCATTCCTAAAATTTTGAACTTTCACTTCATTAATCCTTCTGCAGGTCAAGGCCACGCTGCATTTAACTGGTTTAACAAGCCATAAAAGTATTTGACTGGTTTTATAGGTCTGAGCATGAATACTACTGTATTATACTACTATAATAGTATGACTACATTGTACTATGGGCGAGCACAACGAAACAGTTTATTGACCAATTTCAAATAATCTGAAAAATCAACTGTGTTCCGAAAATTTTGTTAAACACAGATTTTGAAAATGAAAATATTAATAGAAAATAAATGAACTTCATTTTTGTAATTTCACTTTTAATATAACAAAGATGATATTTTCAGATACTTCTAAAATTGCTGATAATTTTGTAAGTTGCCTAGAGTGTTCCCTTCTTAAGAAAAATAAATCTAAAACAGGCTAAATTTTTCGCCACAAAGTTGAACTTTAAATATAACAAAGAGCCTACCTTTTATTTTTTTCAGATACGAATGAATTATAACATGGTGCTAGAAATTCAATGCGTACAGCGCGATAGAAAATTCCACATCGCGACAAATGAAAAATTACCATATGCGATTGCTTCCTTTTAAATTTAAAACAACAATTAAATTTCTAGCACCAATCTTGCTGAGCATAACTGCACACAAGTCAAGAAATAAAATGCATGGAAAAAGTTACCAATCCAAAAAAAAAAAGCTTAACCACGGTACTTTTGTAGCTCTTTTTTCCATAATAAAAACAATGTATCTTAAGATGGGAAGAAGATGGCTAAAGAACAGATGAGCGTGGATACGGTCCATTAGATATCGTGGCAAAACAATGGTAGAAGTTACATGAGGGGAAAAAAAAGATGTCAAACACTTTAAGAAGAATGGCAACTCACGAATGTGCCATTATCCGAGTGGCTTCTTCGACAATGAGAGCAATCCGCGAGGCATTCTTTGCTTCCGTCTTGGTTCTCGCTGAAACTGCAGCAAACCATTCAGGCGTACCAGCGATTTGTCTGGCACCTGCAAAACAAACAAAACAAGAAAAAAAAAAAGAAAAGAAATCAGCAATCAGCTAGGAATGTCAAGACACCCGGAATTGCGAATCGAGTTCTGGGCATTTTATCGATAACATTTCCCTTTGAAACCGTTCCATGGAGTCAATGAATGATTTATCGAAAACGCTGACATTATCCACGTAATCTCAGCAACCATTACACGCACGCAGCAACGGAAAACTCGTTCCATATCGCCACGATTTTCGCTTTTCTACGCAATAACAGCTACCATGAACATGAATTCTTGCGGCATTTGGTGCGAAGCGACCTCGGAATTTAACCGACGATAAAAAGATCATTTACAAAAAACAACTTTCACAGGCCAGCTCTTAAAGTGCTCGGCAAATGGGAACACGCCTGATCAAGTCCCATAAACTCTGGGAACTTCACTTCACCATGGTCCGTTATAGCATCCTTGCTAAGAATGTAATCCACTATTTGCAAATTCCCTAAACTTTCATCTAGAAACCAACAGTTATTTCCAGTACATGTATTGTCGTTCCCTCAACTTCCCTGGTGGGAACAACCCCACTATTTCTATTGTGCACTTTTGAAAAATCACACACATTTATTCTGGAATAATGTTTAGAAATTGCCATAACTTCTCCAAAAAATACTTCAAAAAAATGGAAATTTAGCATAACTGCGACGCCTGGCAATTTTTTTTTGGCACTGCATTCACTCGGAAAGCTGAACTGGAGATCAACTGCATTTTCAAAGCCTGTAAAAAGGGCCTTTTTCTCTCAAATCAGCTACTGTCATGTTGCAAAGACCACCATTCTCACGCAGAAATTACAGAGCAATTCCTTTTCCCTTGCCAGCAAATCAACATGGTCATAACTGTAGGTGAGCTAGAAAACGACTCCAGAGTTTCGTCGAAGACACTTCAACATCAGAGCAATGCCAAAGAAGAGCTCTTCCCAGATTTCATCTCAACAAGAAGCAACCTCGCGAGCGAATTTCCAATCTGAAAGCAGAAAAAAGCTCGGACTTCCAAACAATTTTCAATACAATCACCGAGGTCATCCTCTTTTTTACAATTGTTTATGATGTTCCATTAATTATGGTCAGAAAAGCATGATTATCGTACGGCTTTTGTGTGAATGCGAAGCCATTAGTGGGTAAAAGAACCCCGAGAACAATCCCTTTGTGCGGCATTGTTTGGCCGAATTGTCAGACGTTGTCTTTTCGCAAGGGGTTTCAACCTTCGGCGCTATATCGTGCTTTGCATTTTCCTTAGGAATGCGTTTTTTTTTGTTTCGATTTCTTTTCTGTTTTCCACCAAGGAAACTCGATGGCTTGTCCGTGTTGGCTTCCGGAGCTTCAGGGTCGCGTGTTCGGCTAATTTATGTCTCGAGATGGTCAGAAACAAGAACTTACGTAAAGTTTTTCGGAGTGTTGCTGATTAGAAACACGTCACCTGTAGGAATGTTGGTGGACGATTAGCATGCATACAGCTACTCGAGCTTCCAAGGTTTGCCAATTCCATATGTGCACCTTCTCCATCCGCTTGGCAACCAAATTCGTTGATTATACAAAGGAGAACAACAGATACATGTACCAACCATAAAACTTCATGAAACAAAAGCATATATCGCGTACGTACTTGAACTGTTCGTATGATAGCTTTTAAGAAAATTGATACAAAGATTAAGGGGAACATTTTTATATTACCCATATACCAAATGCTTCGTGGCAAACATGTGAGAAAAAAATGTTCCATATGCTGTAAAGTTAACTATACCAAGTAATTGCGGTTTCTGGGGAGAAAAAACCACCACATAATTCCACAAATTTAATTTGAGATGTTGTGCATTTAGAAAATAAATTTAAACCACCACATATTTTTAAAAAAAAAGTGTCTTGAATTTGGGTTACTTTTTATTGAGAAATGCATTTCGAGATACATTTTGCAATATTAAAATGTATTTCGCAATCAGTATAAATTTAAAAATCCAAATTTGAGTGCATTGTCTGAAATATTTTATATTTATCCGAGAGAAAAAAATGTCTATCTGTTGAAGAATCTCATTTTCATTAAACAACAATGTTACGGAAAAATATGCAAATCGAATTGCATTTTGATTGCAGATTTGAAAACAGCATGGCATCGCCAACATCTCATTCTGTAATTTCGACTAAAACAGCTCAGTGTTTTAAACTGCATGACGTTTTAATTGCAGAACATTACTTTTGGAAACAACAATTTTATTAAGAAGCATTTGCTCCTGGGTCAGGCCAATAAAATCTTTACGAGATATCACCATTGCAGGAATAGTGTAAAAACCACCGTCCTTAACAAGAAAATAAATAATAAACGATGCCTTCCAAGAAGATGGCGCACATTTTACGACTAAAATTCATGGTAGAAGGGTTAATAAATGCCACGAGTTCCATGAATCCCGCTCCTTGGTGAGCAGATGGTGAGGCACGACATCGGCGTTATTATTCTCGACTTAACTTTCGTTTTATATCTGAATAAATTGAGGCAGCCTTGAGGAACGTAACCCCAATTTGGACGACAGGTCATGGCCTCGCATTTCTGCGTTTACCACGTGAGCACGCAATGCCTGCAGATTGAGTCAATAAAGACCATGGTGGGAAACCATGGGAATGTGGACAGACTGCAAATTCCACAATCCATCATCGTTGTGGAGCGAGAAACCTGCAGTTAGGCTTTTTGTGCCATGACAGCTAGCGCTTTCTTTCAAAACTTATATTTTATGGAAATTACTAAAAAGCCAAAACGTGTCGTCAGCTATAGGGCAGTGCTTACATGTGCAGCTTGTACATGTACCTGTAAATCGATCACGTTTAATAGTCTGCGATTAAATACCAGCTTAGAATGACATAAGCAAAAATTGCGAAAAAGCAGCTCACGCCTTAAGAAGTCAGTCTGACTAGAGAAATCAGGTGCAATGCCTTGCCCATGCAGGTTTCCCAGAATTAAAACTGCATTTTTTCCATCGCCATGCTATGAATCACCCGAGAGAAACAGCCAGCAAATCAGCATTATTAAAATGTTTTTGTTTGTTACTTAAGGGTGAATAATAAATCTTTACCGTCCAGTTATAGTCAAAGTCGTGTGCTTTTATCTTTTGACTTTTACACCATGCTGAACATTCTTTTATAAAGCCAGATAGGTTAGCCATATGGCAATATTCCTGGCACGTTTGAATCTACAGTATATACAGTACATGTAGGAGAGAAAGAGTGGATTCGGAGATTGAAATTTGCTTAATGTAACAATCAAAAACATTCGTTTGCTTTTTATTTTGGAAATGGGGAAGGGGGGGGGGGGAGAATAAAAGGAATGAGAATACTATTGTGTGGATACAATGTACTTGCATTTATGAAATTATTTTATGAGGAAGAATGATTTTGAACATGACGAGGGAAAAACACCAAGAACAACAACATTGGAATACTTTTATTGAGATTTATTTTTCGATTGTTCAGTGGTGTATTAATTGTTCAATAGTTCAGAAAGATTTATGATTAAATTTTCAAAATGTAATGTACTTAAATTCAATTCCTTAGTGAACTAATGTTTAAACAAATGTTCTGCACCTTAGGTCCATTAACAATTATCAAACATATGTTCCACTTGATTCTTGGTATTTGTAAAGGCTTTTTGAAATCCATGTAAGCTTTACAGCACGTCTCCTGATTGTGTTAACTAGACCCTGCGAGTCAAAATTTGAAGATACCGCCTTCATTATCTTTGAGGCCACAATCGATGAAGAAACACTGATGGATGCACCTGGCCAGTTGCCGATAACATCTGGAAAATCTGAAGATATGTTAGCCCAAAAGAGAAGTTTTCTTTCCTACCTCCTTGTTGCAAGGCAGCCTCGATGGCATCCAGGCGCCTTCCTACAGTGTCCGAAGCCTGGACGATGACGTCCGCCAGTTCCTTCAGATCCACGTGTGGCATGGTGACCTTTGGCATGGCTGGCAGGGGCTTGACTAGTGTCTTGGATCTTAAGGCACTAGCCACTTGTCTTTTCATCAGGTCATGGTGATGTTCTTCGGAGAAGCCGCCATCGGCTTCCAGGGCTGCAGCAAACAGCAGGCATAGCAGTAGTAGTACCGATCTTCGGCACTGGTGGAGGCGCCTGAAAAGAAGAAGGTCAACAATCAACAGGAATTCGGTGAAAATTCACAAATTATCCAAAATGAAGACCATGCAGACCGATGGCAAGGTCACTGAACACAACATCCGTTTTTAGTGTCAACAGAGATCAAAAACCTTGAGAGTGCATAATATCAAGAGCAAAACAAAGCCAGTACGGTTACCCACGACAAACCCCTGGTGGCGACCAAGGGTGTGCCCAGTCAGACGGACAAGCATCAAATTAGAATAATTTGTGCCTTGGCATTGTTCATCGTGGCGGACAATGTCAGCAGACTCTACCTGCTGTTGTACAGTTCCACAACACGAACCCCTGCCTCGAGACAAAGAAAACAAATGACGGTAATTTAGTTTTTAGTCAGCGATAGAAACTAGCCCGAGTTGCTTTACAACAATTTACAAGTTTTTTTCGTCACTGGGACTGTTATTTTCCTTTTCCATCACAATGCATTAAGTTGAAGGGAAAATAATGAAGAACCATTGAAAAAAAAAACTTATAACGAATGCCTGAACCATTAAACGTTTATAGTGGGTTTTAGTTTTTCCACGATTTTCCTGTTCTGCAACCGGTTCTACAGTACTGGAAAAAAAATCTTTGCAAATCATTCAAGCAATATGTATGCCAATAGTTAACTGTTTGATTTCTTCCACGTACACAAAGACCAATAACGCGTTTTGAATTCTTAACTTCAATCGATCCATACCAACGATGCAATTCATACCATCGTAAACCATCAAAAGATTTACGATTCTTCGAAAATTGCAAATCAACATCAAATGGGCTTCACATTCAAAATCATCACAGTAACAGTTTTGCATTGGTTATAGGGTTTTCATAACTTTTGGTATAACCAGTGAGATCAATTATTTTGTCAAGCCGGTGTTTCAAACACATAATCTATTTAACATTCATGTTAAAACGAACCATGCCAAATTTATGGAAGTAGATTTGATTGTGAAACACATTTCAACATTAGTAATTCAATAAGTTCTAAGACGTATTTAGACAGGCATATGTAAAATGCGTTTATGCATTCACGACTTCATTACATTCTGAAAAAAAAATTCAAATAGATTGGTAAAACAAGGAATTAAACCCAGTTAAATAGTAACTGTGACATTTACATTAGGTGTAACATTTATGATGATGATTAAGAGCTTGGCTAATAAATCACGTCGCACCACGGGGTTTAAGAACATTCTGGCGAGCTTTTATGTCGAGTTTTATCACACTCATAATACATGTACGTTCTCGCTTTTCGCGTCAAGTAAAAGTTGGAGCACTTAAGCATGAAATATTCCACTCATAGTTCCTCAGTCCACCATATAACTTAGAACTATGTCGGGCAGTAACCGGAACCATTGTGGAATGTTGATTTCGGAAGGTGCCACATCCGATAAGCCAGTCAAAGACCAGAAGATTAACGTGACATACTGATGAGGAAGTAACGTACGCGTCGAGCAAGACTGGATGCTGGATGATCACGTGTCGCGAATACAACATCCTCATTCTCCATCGGTATTTACCTGCGTGGCAAGCGCTATTTTTATATATAGACCTAGTTATTTGTGGTAAACACTAGCGTTTTCACCGCTGATCAGCTGTGGAATTCCTCATTTCCTATTTCCACTTTCTTGGCTACGTGCGATTTTTCTTCCTGTCTCACGTACTATATACGCTCGACAGCCAGTGCATTTACAGTTTCCTCACGTTTTTTGGGTTTCTGCATCAATTTCCCTTCTCCGATAATGGTGTTACGCGATCACCGCCTCCGTTTCTATAGATTTTATATTGCTTCTGGTTTCGGACATGCCTTCCCTTTAAATCCCATTATAATAAACCGCTTTGCTTTTTTTTTCTTTATTAATTGAGATGATAGCAGTAAATATTATCAGTTTTCAATGCAATACATGTACGAGATGTTTTTAATCATAGCATTAAGACGTACAATAATTTGTATTCCGTTAGAAAGTTTCTGTCAGAAATGAACACGTACAGTTACATGTAACAACTTCCAAACAATTGGAAATGACAAGCTAAGATCATTTAAAATAGATATTTTATCTAAATGTCGTTAACTGGGAACATTCACCGAGTGAAACTTAACTAAATATTGCAGCACCTAACCACAAATTCCAGTATGCTATTGTCTCGGGAATGCGTTTCATACGCCAATTCTGAAAATATTACCTCATGATGAGGGTTGCAGAATAAATTAATTTGGTGTCTTTAAAAAGGGATGATCACATCATTACGTCATAACCGCAGTACATGTAATCAATTCCATCATCATTAGCCACTGCCTGGCATTACAGAGCCGGCTGACCATTCCAGTCACGTGCCAAAGGCTTGATCCCCGCAGCAACAAGGTGATTGCACGCATTTCCAGCTGATCCCTTGACCCTCTGAATGCCATTGAAGAGAGGATGCCTGTTGCGAGGAACAGTGGGAAGCTTTGCACGCCATTGATCGGTTGGCTGTAGAAACTCGGGTTTTGCACCGGGGGAAAACTTGTCCAAGAATTGGTTTTCAACACCTGGCTCAGGTACGAGCAATCAATGCAATCGAGATGCGCTAAAGGGAAATGACCTTGCTCTTCCAAAGAACATGTTTACATGTACTGCCAATCTTGAAACAGCACAAGGTTTGCGTGCCGTCATCGTGCACATGGTTATTAATGTGTTTTAACTGTGCACGAACACTGCAATAGGTGCATGAATGGTTCCCACTTTGGTGCACGTGAACCAGCCATCCACGATTGAATTGTACGTATGGCAGTGGATTAATCTTCGGTTCAAGGCCGCTGTCAGCTCAACCATCAATATACCAGCACCTAGAGCACATCATTTTCCTGCTGAAAGGTACCAATTTCCTGCAAAAAACCCGTTAAACAACTGGCCTATGAAAAAACACCTCGGAGCCAGTGTTTTTGCAGAGTGACACGGTTATTGTCTGAGTCTATGTCTTTGGAATAAACAATACAACCATGAAACAATGCGATAACAGAAATTGCCAATTGTGCTATAGCGAGTCTTTTCTGGATCATTCCTATGTGAACTTTAACCCGCTTTCTTAAATGAGCTATCGAGAAACCTGAAAATAGACATTAATTACCAGCAACTAAACTAGTTGAACTGGTCGAGTAATTAACTCTACGAGCCATCGTGTACTTTCAGGTTCTCAAGGCGTTTCATCTGCCAGTGATTGTGGGAGATAACAAGGCCTTCATTTATCACGCCAAGAAACGTTTATCCCTTTGCTCTTTCACCCTGAAGAACATTAGTACAGTATCTTACTGCCATTGGGCAACTGCAGTGTCAATGGCAATGAGAGACGTATTGCTCTTCAGGTGATAAGAGCAGGGAAGTGGATAATAAGGTTTCTTCGCAAGATGAATGTAGGTCTTGCATGGTTTCTCTCATGATCACCAGAAGATGAGAAATAGCTTGAGAGCATGAGATAAAATAGTGTTGCCCAACTAGTTGTGCTATAGTACAATCGTATACATGTGAATGCAGTTTATTGATTTTGATGTGAGCAGCTCTCGCAACTTAAATGTGTCAGGCTACAGAAAGTTGTCAGACATCAACCCGAGGGGTTAATTCACATTTCTTTGGTATTGAATCGGACTTTGCAAGTTTGGAAACCTACATTTTGGTCATCTCTATAGACATCAATTTTGGCATCTCTAAATATCAATGAACGTCGAATCTAACTTTCGCTTTTAATTTAGCCTACATATTTGTCACGCTTCTACTATAACTTTAATGATTCGTTTAGCCTACAGTATATTAGATAAACAAAATAACCCTGAGGAACATGTTTGTGTTAAACACAAGTAGTCCTTGTCTGTTTACATATCCTATGATCACTACAAAGGAAATATATAAAATACACAAGTGCATAGCGGGATTCGAAACTGCTGACACTTCAATTATTTATTTGTGAAAGTCAAACAAAAGCCCTGCGGGTGTCATTCTTATGAAAGAATATGGAAATACGGTGTTTTCTTCTTTGCATAGTACATGTACATACTTGTAGAACATCAATTCGTGCGCCACTTGGCAGAGGACAAGATTCCCTCATCATGCCCGAATTTTTCGAGTACACTTGCAAGAAACCAAAATTAACCAGATTAGTGCCAAAGTGCCAAATATTTCCCCTGCAGGCTGCAGTCGTAGGTGGAAATACCAAACCTGCCGTCAGCTCATCATTTCTTAATTGTTGTTTCTTAGACAACGCATGCTGTGACCCTAATTCGTGATTTGCTCGGCATCGGTGCGGTTTATACCGAAGAACACCGATCTATACATGTATAGGCTTGGCCTAGAAATGTTAAATATAGCATCCGAAACTTGGATCGCATCTCAAGCAGGATTCGCGAACCTTGAAGCTTTTTTGGATTTGACCCCCCATTACCAAGTATTTTTTTTTTTGGAAAGATTATTAAATCCCCTCATGATCACTGATGCAATCGACTGATGCGAAGATAGAGCAGTGCCAAGTATCTTGCCATGGCAGTGAAAAGTGACATCATTTCTGCAATAAAACACATTTTTGAAGTCTTTCTACCTGTTTAAAAAAGCATTGGCGATCTCTCGCTGGCCCGTGGGTAGATCGAGAGGTCAAAGGCGATGACGCAACGGTGAATCCGAAGCGCTTGTACCACGTTTCTGGCTGGTGCGTTCTACCAGAACAGAATCTAGGCTATATGGTACAGTAGAAATGCGTTTAACCCACTTCTTGCCTTGTGTAAAGATGATTTTTAAAATAGAGGTTTACCGGTTTATGACACGACATGCGTGGCGGTGTAATTTTTTATTTCTTTGAAAAAATGCATGGCTAAAGCGAATCTTTGGCCGGAGCGTCGTTATTAGGCCAATTATTTCCTCTCTATCGTGCTATTATTGCCTTTTGATTGTTAATTTCGTGAATCCGCAATTTCAGTTGCGTTCTATTGAGGTTGTGATCCGCGAGGCGTAAATGCAGGGTCTCAAAAACTGCACGGTTTTGGAAGAAGCGAATGGTCAATGCAAATGCTCTGCTTGTTATGGCCTTTGATGAATGCATACATATATACAAAACTCGATGCTTTTGATTACAGAAATGAATGAATTCCATCGTACAGTGTATACGTATATATACGATTCTAATTCCCATTGAACGTTGCAAAGGTGGGCTTTTGTCAAGTTTTCGTTTTGTGGAGCTACACTAGAGCTTGCGAGCACTCAGGTGCTGGAGACCGTGTATATCCACATTTTTCAAGTATTTCACACATATAATTTGTATATTCTCATTTAAAAATAAATACGTACATTTCCAATAAAATGCATTTTATTCGGAGAAAAACTTATATTATTATTTTCAAGGCGGTTGAGAACGTGCTTTATATAGTGCTAATACCGAGACTTCTGGAATGTTTTAAAACATTTTCCATATAGGGAGAAAATAGATTTCAAACACAAAAACAGCAGTTATTGTTTTATTAAAAAAAAAAAAAAAAAAAAAAAAATTGGGGAACTCCCTGGCTGAAACACAACGTGAAACATAATTTTGAAATGCATGTTTACTAATTATTAGCGCTGTATTATGAAAGCGTTGTTAGATATACACTACTATACATTATGTCAAAATGAATTTTATGCTGCATAAAATGGCATGCGGGGAAATCGAAGCACTGTTGAAATGTATTTAGTAATGCATTTTAATTTCATAAATATAGAAAAAAATACTTGTAGCGCCTCCATGACCTGCCTGCAATCCAATTTCCGATCTGGACAAAACATTACCGCATTACATAGAATGATGGAAATGGACTAATTGATATTGTAAAAGTCCAGTAATCTTCCAAAACTCACGAGGAAAGCAGGAACTTCGGAAGTGACCGGAAATTTTCTCAATTGACTGCAACCGGCCTTGGGCGCCGTAAACCAAACTTCTTAAAATAAACAAAAACGAGATCGCTGCCGTAAATGCGCGTGTTTGCCTGACACACAAAAGCCATTTTGTTTACCCCTTTCATCGCTCGAAAGTGGGCTATGCACACTACGAAGGTACAGTAGGATGCTCATGTTCTGTCCAGAGGCGCTTGGAAAGTGGAATGCACCGTACGGGGAAATGATCGTAAACAGCATCATCGGATGACGCATTTGCAAAAAGAGACAATAGCACCCCGACATTCTTCCAAAATGGAAATCCGAATGGACGGTGGATCTCAAACTGCGTGCATTTGTCATTTTCCACTTAAATTCCTCATTTTGTTTGTTTGTTGAGAGTGGAATTCAAGGGCAGGTTCACCTACCTGTTTACTACCGTCTCTCATGTGGGCTAATCGCAAACAGTAAGCATGCGGGGTAGCAAATTGTCTCCTTTTGTCAGAAAAAACCTCTTGTCATCGCCCGTGAGATGATGTGAGATCACCAGCATCTATATTCGGAACATTAGCAGATTAAAACCCACCTATAAATCGCCGATGTTCTCGGTAACTTCCTGAAACGGTAATTACGGAATTTCCTTGAAAAGCTGGCACCGAGGACCTTGGAAGGTGCCGTACTCATCAGACACGCGATATGAGGCAGTGCTAAGCACTTTTTCCTCGCCAAGAAGTCCTTGTCCTCGACTGGGATCATGGCTTAAGGATAATCCAAACCAACGGCTTGATGCCGGAAATTCCATCCTCTTTCACTAGAAACGTTTAGCCGCGAGGGAAATACTCGTTCATATACAACACTGCTCTTGAATATCAATTTTCTAACATTAGACTAATTACAAATATGACTCGCTGTTCGAACTTGGTAGTGGATGCAAGAGTTGCACGACGTCATGCCTTAATTATACTGGTCATCTTTCCTCACGTACGGTTCGAAGATGTCGAAAGATGTGAAAAATCTAGGAAACACCTTGAGTATAGAAACACGAGTGTTATTTTCAATTTGGAAGAAGACAAACATTTATTCTTATAAGACATGCATTTGCTCTGAGTTCGAGCCCAAGCACATCGTTTTTCAAGTTGATGATGATCGAAACTTGAAAAATTAAAAGAAAACAAAAGATTTGAAGGTTAATGCTCAAGGTTAATACGCTCGCGTGTCAGAAACTAAGAGAAGCTCAGAAGCATTTGCTTCAAATTCGGAGCATCACCATCAAACGTTCGTGTATTGTAACTTTTGCAATTACTAAGCAATAAATTCCAATAAAAGCATTAATTTTTTTTTTCTCATGCGTATACATGTATAGCATTTGTGCATGGGAGAACTCGGATGTAATAGCTGCCAAACTTCGTGCATGCTCGAGATATTGCGAGTTTCGCAAAATAAGAAATTCCCATTGGTTTTCTGTTAAGTAAACCTCATTAAAGCTCGGCGGAGTAAACTCAAAAGGAAATTGCTTATGAAAAACAATTTCCCTCCATGCAATATCTGTCACAAACATTAATAAAGTAATTCTTAATAGGCATATCAAAAGGCCTCGTTCCCACCGAATGTAGGTTACGTTTCCGGTATTAAGACCCACGTAAGATCACGGTAAGAGTGTGATAATGCGAGGGGGGGGGGAGTGTGTAACTTTCTGTCTATAGTTTAGATATCAAACTGTAAATTGAGCTGATAAAAGCAGCTCAAAGTACAAGCGTCATGCCATACTTAAAACGTGGCCTAGGGAATCACTTTCGATTTTCTGACAAAATTATGCAGAATCTTTGGTTCGGCTGACCCTTTACGTAAAACAACTTGCTCGCCAAACGACCAGAAACCTGAATTTTGTTCAAAATGTCCAAAAGCAGAGAACGACTAGATAAGATTGGCCTCATTTTCAAGCCGGACTGAACGACAAAGCACGTTTTGCGACCAAACAAGACAGAGAAATGTGCTCCCTTTTTTATGTTTTTTATTGGGGCTAGATTCTGAAAATTTACCGTTTGAAAGAGAAATTCGTACACGTTTGTGCACAACAAGGAACAGCACAAAAATAACCGTGGACTGATACGCAATTGACATTATAAGTGCAGCAGTTTTTCCGTCTGAAAGGAAATAATACGTAAAAACTGAAGAAAAATTAATATTCGAATAATATTTTCGTTGCTTCTGATGCCTTTGCGTGGAAAAGGTTGCATGAATCGCTTAAAATCTTTTTTATAAATTTTTGTTAGGTCAACTGTTGAAAAAGGTGAAAATCTTTAAAAAAAAAAAGCAGGAAGTTATACGATTCCCCAAATGGTTTTCTCAAAACAATGCCGGTTTATAGGTTTTAAAATGCTTCATAATTATCTGATAATTCAGCTAACCCTGTTGGGGTGCAATGTCAAAATTTAGAAATTCGCTACATGTATACTGGTATATACTGTAATTGTAACTAACAACCTATGGATAATTTATTTTCACCCTAAGGTTAATGTAAAAAAATCCCAGTTTATTTTCCATACTGTTTATTACAAGAAAAATATAGAAATAACTAAAATGGAGATATTCTTTTAAAAGTGCGACAAAAATTCAAAACGCATTGAATTCGAAAATAATAAATGTATTTGTGAAGAAATCGTGCTTCTGATGTTTATTTACAGTACAGTATATCGACTTCACATTTTGAAATTTTACCATTCAACCTTTCAAGTTTACTAAACTGTTAGGGAAAAAGTAAAAAAACTACTACGAAATGGATTCCTTGACAGGTTCAAATACCTGTCTGTTATCGCATTTGGCTAATAACATATTTTAATTACTGCTAAATTCAATTACCGGACGATTAGTAGTTTGTGTAGGCATAGCCTGAAATCCAATAACAGCGGAGCTAGGTTAAGAGGAGGATCACGGAATAAAAAAGTGGTTGCACAAATAAATGATGAAAAAAGTGATTCAATAATCTTATAAAAAAATGCTATAAAATTAAACAAGTTTCAGGAAACAATTATGATACTCGTTATTAATTAACTGATAACCGACAGAAGAATGCAAGTTTTCCTATTAAGTCTTAAAGGCAGTGTGTCACAATCAAGCCCATGAATCAATAAATTTAAAGCAAACGTGGATTCAAATTTACGTACTACGAAAAAGATTAAGCATAAAAGGGCATATCATATTTCAATAGAAAATCTCATATAGTCTTCAATTCGAAGCCTTACAGGTATAACGTTTTTATGTGCTCAGAACGCTCAACAGGTGGCAGAGAGATTTAGAAATGCGTCACTTATTGTTGATGCAAATTGGCAGATTTGATTTTTCTTAAAACAAAAATTAAATACCTTTGATCAAAAAAGTCGTTATAGTCGTGGGATCAAAATATCGTTAGTTCAGCCATGGATCTACAATATACAGACAATTCTTAAAGAGCCTCGAGGCCTACATTTTGTTATAGAATTTCCTGATAGTTTACAATTGCTCAGAACTCAACATAGATGGCGCTGGGATTTACAAATGAGTCATATTCGTTGTCAAATCTAAGCCAAACGTTGGCTTGAACAGAATGCATCAAGACGGCCCTGGAATTTTGCAAGTTGGCTAAACAGTAATTAGCTCGTGTTCAATAAATGGAGAAATAACCTGTTGGATTGGTAATTATTGCCATTTATGTATTTGATGTTTGCTCTGAAATCATTCGCGTGAAATTAGCAGGACGGTTAATTCTAGAAATAACTATCGACATAATTCATTCGCGCCACATTTATTTTTTTCAAAAGTAATCGCATCAAAGTGTTGTATGCAAATAATGATAGTGGTCAAAGCAACTTCTCAGCAAGACGTTGATAGAATTCAACAAAACATATCTCAATTTCTTCGCCGAGATGCTAAAAGCGGTAGAAACTTCATGGAGGTATACGTTTAATCAAACTTTTAGCCTATTTTCGAGCATAATTGCAGAGACTGAAAAATAAGGCTAGTGGAAACCGTACGCTCAATTGCGAGAAAAGCCGCCAGTTGGTGACGTCAGAAAACCATCAACAGCCACTGGCTATTTAAAAAATGGCTAGGTAAATAGGAAGAGATACCAGTTGCAAACCAGTTGGTTGCCCGCAGCGTGCATTTAAACTAAATCAGGTCGCAATTCACTTAACACTGCATCGATAAAACCGGGGTAAATAAACACGGTTACACAAAAACACCCGATGGTTAAGTTTGGTGCACCGTTTGAGACCAATATCAGACATTGAGGAAACGCAATGAAGGCTAAGAAAAAAACACCGAGGATGATTAAAACTATTGGAGACGTGCCATAGACGTTATACTGTCGTATTTTCAAGAATTAACATATTTAGAAGAACAGTCAGCCAATGAATAGTTAAAGATATCCTTGCATATCAAGAGAGAGAGCAGAACAGCATCGAGGGTCTAGCCTCGCTAGCTGGGTTTGAATAAATGATTTTTATTAGTCTTGAACAAGAATACAA